>JAODAL010032920.1:0-46262 GCA_025379985.1 Phyllomedusa bahiana | reverse complement strand
AATTTTTTGCATATCTTCATGGAGTTTTTCGAAAGTGAGCACGTCATCCATGGTGGATGGAGCCACTGTATCAAACGGTGGCTGCGTTACGTGGATGACGTGTTCATGTTGTGGATAGGAACTGAAGCTGAGTTGGATCATTTCCTTATTGAATTAAATTCTAAACATCCTCTTATTAAATTCTCTCTTAGAAAGAACACTCAGGAGATCTGTTTTTTGGACGTATGTGTCAAACGAGAAGGTGAAGGGCTTGTCACTACTCTTTATTCAAAAGATAGTGACAGAAATAATATTTTACATATGAAAAGTCAACATGCCCCAATGGTATTTAAAGCTATCCCAAAGGGACAATTTTTACGTGCCAGACACATCTGCTCATCTGACACAGAATATCATAGGAACAAAGAAAAGCTTATTGATAAATTCGTTAAGCGTGGGTATCCCAGAAAGGAAGTTGAAAGGATAGGTGAAGAAGTAGGTGAATTATCACGTGACTTCGTTAGAACCCCTAAAACATCACAGAAGTTCGATCAAAGATTAGGGTTCCAGTCTGTGTATGACGGTCATGCAGAACTGATACGTAAAACCATTAGAAAATATTGGTACATTGTACAAAGTGATCCAAAGTTTGGATCTCTCTTTAGGGATTATCCGAAATTCATATACCAAAAAGGAAAATCTATAGGGAACCATATTGTCCTATTCTGATCTAAAACAGAAAGTCTCTAGACAGAAATTTTTGGACACACAAAGAAAGGGCACGTATCCCTGTCTGTCGTGCCAAAACTGTCATTGTATCATCAAGGGGGAGTGTATTACCCACCCCACCCAGGGGTATACCATACCCATAAAGGGATTCTTCACTTGTAATACCACCAATGTAATCTATTTATTGAAATGCCCATGTGGCATGTGCTACGTGGGGAAAACTGCTAGGATGGTACGTATCAGGATTAATGAACATAAATCCCAGATACGACTCTTTAAATCTAAGAAATCTGTAGAGGGAGAAAAATGTGAACAAAGTAGAGAATCATTTTAGAGAAAAAGAAAAAGCCATACTCAGAATCTACAGTGGCTAGGCATTTTTATGAGAGGGGACACAATGTGTCTGAGCTCCGGTGGTGTGTGCTGGAAAAAGTGGAGGGTAACGATGCTGAACACACTACCATAAAACTTTTACGAGAGGTCTTTTGGATCAATAGATTACATGCGCTTTCCCCTAAGGGGCTTAATGAAAATTGCCAATGGAATGTATTTCTATAGATTGCATAGGTATTTGGTCCCATACTTAGTTGCCCACTTTCTTAGTTTTCAGGATTTAACCTATCTATAATTAACTCCACAATTTAGAGATAAAGTTAAAAACATTACAGATTAATAATAAATTAAAGTTTAGTGGGGAGATAGTTACTTATGGGTAGGTGTAGTGTTCTGTTTTTAAGTGTCTGTTTGTATTATAGTTGTTTGTAAGTATAATGACACATAAGGTAGCAAGATGTGAAGGATCACGTACCCGATAGTATAAGAACTGACATCCTGGAAGCTACGTCACGCTTGAGAAAGGGGGCGTGGTCCCCTGAAACGTTGCGCGTTCGGGCAACATGGAGTAACTGCTTGGATCTCCTCTGGCTCGTTTCCTTGTGGCTTGCATCATATTCATACCTTATATGAAGGACTCTAAGGACTGAGCTAAGTGTGCCATGATTGCTGCTATTTGCTTCTATTTTGTTATACTAATGTAACTAAATTTCAATGTGATACAGTATATTAAATAAGAAGAAAAAGCATTACCTGTTTGGGATTTGCAGTAGCTCACACGGCATCTGTTTGTATATAGAGGATTGATTCTTGGGCCCACCAGTGGAGTTGATTTATTGGGTCCACCATTGGAGATGATTCTTGGGGCAAACAAGTGGAGTTTGATCTTGGGACACACCAGGGAAGTTGAGTCGTAGGGCACAGCAGTGGAGTTGATTCCTGGAGCTCACCTTCCAGCTTCTGTACATGACTGTTTATACTGTATATGATGTTTGCACTCTGCCTCTTGCTTTCTGCCTATGTTTCTTTGCCTTCTCCCTGAAGTCTGAACCTCTACTATGTATGTATGCATTTGTGTTGCAGTTTACTGTTCTGTGGAATAGAGAAGTTAAATGGGTTGTCTCACTGCAAGGATTGCTTTTTATGTTAAAGATCTTACAAAAACAAGCCACTTTCCAATATGTGTCCATTAACAGTGTCCTACCTATTCTGAGATATCCCCTCTTGTATGGGCTGCATAAGCTCCTCAGGTCGCTATAGCTGCAGACCTGTTTGATCTATCCTGATAGGCTGCCAGCACTGGTTGCTATAGCTACAGACCTTGCTTCTACTGCAACCTAGTGGAAGCCAGTAAACATGAGCCTGAATACAAAGTGAAACCAAGAAAACAGGACTGAGGTGAGATGAATCAATGTATTGAGACAACCCCTTTAACTACTCTATTCTGTACCTAATTTTTCCATACATAATTTTTTATCGTCTATAGTTTTATAGTGGTCCACAGAGGTCAAAAGCACACACTTTGGCCTCTGTTGGGCTAAAAGAGCTTATATTTTTGCTGGGAGCTTTGCTTGGCATTTACATAAAGCGCAGATCACTAACATTATCTGAACACCCCCTTAGGGAGAATGTAAACACATGATTTCATTTTTTCTTCCAAATGAATGAATTAGTTGGCAACCCATGACAGGTATGCTTTTCATGAGTGCCAAACAGTAGCGGTATCCCGATGATCATGGCGTTGCGATTGTCTGAGCATTTCCATCTTACTCACTCTATCAAAAACGGTGCACCAACTGTTTTATACAGTCTCAGCCTGATCTAATAGTAAAGATCAGATAACCCTCTAATTTCCACTGTTTAACCCCTTGTATGTTGCTTTCAGTTCTGTCATGAGTGCTTATATATCAGGGTTTTGTTTCTTGAGCACTAGTGGCTGCTGTTTGACTGTGAAGAATTTCTAAAGCACTTTACCACTTGACCCCTGGAGGCTGCTCTTTTGGCCTTAAAGGGAATGTGTCATCAAAAAATGAGTCATTGTTTAAATCCCATTTTTATGTTAAACACAATTTTTTGGAATTTTTTATTTTTTTTATTTTTCATATCACTTTCAATATTTTTTAATAATTCTTTAAGTCTTGCAGTTTTCACTTTGGCCACTAGGCCTTGTTAGCACTGCTTTAACAGCAATCAGAGAGATGCTTTACAGCAGCTTCCTGCACATAGGAGACTTAAAGGGGTTTTGCCACGATGTAATGTTGACGTGGGATCCTCCAAAATGGGTATTTAATCACTTTTCTAAGTATATGTGATTACATATCCTCTAAGCCTCTGAGAGCTACAGCTTTCTTTACAAGCCCTTAGTTACTTAAAAGTTTGCATTAGACATCACCAGCTGGAGCTCAGGAGCTGACCTGGCCGCGCTAGCATGTATGCACTTCTTATCTGATGACAGGGAAGATGAATGAGCTGTGAAGGGACTGTGGAGAAAGTGTAGTGTATGAATCTCTCTGCTGAATAAAGAATCCACTGTTGTAGTGTTATTATTTGAGTGAACTTTTGAGACGCTCCCTTATTCCTCACTCTCTGCTCACCCCCTCCCTCTCCCATGTGCAGCGTTCAAGACTCAGCATGATTTGTTTATCTTCTGTCTGAGCAAGATCACAGGTAAGGGAAGTCACTTCCTGGCAAAACCCCTTTAAGGAGACTTATGACTGACTCAGTCCCATTCACTTCTATAGGAGAGTTTTCTAGTCATGCTGTGTGCCCTGGGAAGAAGTCACTGTGCAGGGAGGTGAAAAGATGAACTAAGACTATCTCCTCTTGTGACTGGTGGATCCTGTGTTATCTATTCACACTGGTGTCTTCTTTCAGTTTGACCCTCTTTTTGTTGATAATGAGCAGACAACTGAGAATCTTTCTTTACAGAACAGGAGGTGTCAGACTATTATTAGGCTTAGTGAAAACTGCAAGACTTAAGAATTATTAAAAAATATTGAAAGTGATATAGAAAATAAAAAAATAACCAAAAAATTCTTAAAAAATGTGTTATGTGTTAAACATAAAAATGTGAGTTAAACAATAAGTCATTTTGATGACACTTTCCCCTTTTAAACATGCCCTTAACAAAGATGGCTGATGTTGCAGCCAATGGAATCTGTCTTGCTTTTTGTTAGAGCCTATTTCAGTCCACTTGGGAAACCAAACCAAGCACTTTTAACAATAGAAAACACTCAAAATCCTCTTCCCTTTGCCCATTTTTCATAGGTATTAAAAGGATTGGACCCTCTTGCTTTATGACTGAATGTCTCAACATCTATTGATATTGGCAAGGTAGTTTTGGCCATAGGACATACAATAACCTAGTTGCTTCGGGTATCATACTTAAGATATTTTTCTCTTTCACAGAACTTGAGACCCATTTTTTGCTTCTCAATAGTCTTTAAATTATTAGATGCATCAAATATTTGACTATGAAATCTTTTGGGACGTACATAACGCTCCATTGTTTTGTGACATTTTGTTCCTCAGGCAGAAATATGGGCTTGTTAGGCTTTTGTACTGTCAGGATACCGCAGTGTTCAGAAATATGATGTGGTTTGGCCGTTGAGTGAACCGCTAGCTGTGGTAACCACTTTAAGGAAAGAGATACACTTCATACAAGAGAAGGTGAGTCTGTTCAATATCTGCATTTGGGTGGAATCCAAAAGTTACTTTTCCTTCTTCACGGTAATCATTCATTTCTGATATTTAAAAATCTCATCCAGACAGAAAGGCTGAATGAAAACAATTTTTACTCCATATGCTTTCAGTGATTTGGAACCAAGCTCCAGTAATCCCAGTCCTCTCCAATTCCATGTGACCTAAAGTGGTGGTGTACAGTTTCCTCTTCAATCCCTCTGTCGTGGTCCTCCTAGAGGGCCCGTGCGTCGCCAGATAAGACAGCTGAAAATATGAACTCTTTCTCTAGTATGCAAAGAAACTGGGTTAAAGGGGTTGTCTCACTACAAGGATTGTTGCTTTTTATGTTAAAGATCTTGCGAAAACAAGTCACTTTGCAATATGTGTCATTAACAGTTTTCCTACCTATTCCTAGATATCGCCTCTTGTATGGGCTGCATCAGCTCCTCAGGTCGCCATAGCTACAGACTTGTTTGATCTATCCTGATCGGCTGCCAGTGCTGGTCGCTATAGCTACAGACCTGGCTTCTACTGCAGCCTAATGGAAGCCAGTAAACATGCCCTGAATTCAAAGTGAAACCAAGAAAATAGGACTGAGGTAAGATGAATCAATGTAGTGAGACTACCCCTTTAAGAAGGGAAGTGGATCACTCATAATTGTCTAAATCTAAAAATATAAGGTTGGGTTCTTCAGAAAAAGTCATAGTCACAAAAATAAGATGTCTATAAAGTTTAACTAAGGGTAGGGATAGGATGTGGATGAAAGGGAGAGGAAAACAATAAAAAGTTGACTGTACCAATATTGAAGCACTATGCCTTTGTGTGTATTCTGCAACCATCAAGCTTCCTATGCCACGCTGTGTGATTGTAACCGCCAAGCAAAATCAGTCAAAATCAACCAAGTGTTTTGTACCACCAAATTTGACCTGCAACCAAGAAATGTATTGTGCCACCTACCTGTATGGAAACTGTAATCATGAAGTGTTGTGTACCACTTCACATGTTTGCAACAATCAACCATACAGCTCTGGAAAAAATTAAGAGACCACTGCACAGGAATTTGAATGAAAAAAATCATGGTTATTCCACCAAATATTGATTTCTGAACTCTTCCCGAGTTCCTTTTCCTTTCTAAATAAGTATGGACTTGTTTTCTTTGCATTATTTGAGGTCTGATAGCGTTGCTTCGTTTTTATTATTTTAAAGATTTCTCATTTACTGCAAATAAATACAAAATGTTTTTGCTTTCGATTTTCTGAGACATGTTGTTAGTAGTTTATATAATAAAATAACAATGACCATTTTTCTCCAAAAGCTTATCATTGTAGAGAAAATCAGAGAAATTGAAAATTTTGCAGTGGTCTCTTAATTTTTTCCAGAGCTGTAAGTGTCAATGTTGTATTAAAAAATAAATGTAAAGTCATCTGTTTCCTTACCTTGTCTGTGATCTATTCTTCAAGAGGGACTACATAATCACCTCTGAAAACATTAATTGCTGTGGTCCTCATATGATCATACATGACCATATCACCCAGTCCCCTAGTGCCATGTACAGAAAACTCTAGAGATATCAATTAATGCAGACCTAAAAGGGATGCCTAGTAAAAAAAAACAAATAAAAAAAAAAACCTTGATACTTTGTTACCTGTCCCCCACCGCTCCGGAGCTTGCCAGTGATTTGCTTCTCTTGAGTTTTGGGTTCGTGCATCGAGGAGGAGAAGCTCTGGAGTGCAGCGGCGGGGACAGGTAGGTAAGTATTATTTTTTCTTTTGTTGTCCTCCCTGCCCCCAATGTCATGTCATTTTTTTTTTTGTGGACAACCCCTTTAACATCAGCATAGACAATGTCATCTAAAGCCACATTGTTTTTATGTTTTTATTGAAGTACACATACAGTTTATATTAGTAAGTGGGGTAGATACTGGTAAATTGTTTGACTTACATGAAAAAGCTCTTTTACATTTACAAAAAGGAATTCCCAGAAAAATCCCTTTAAGGCCTTAGGTAAGGAATCAAAATGCCTTCAAATCACTTAAAGAAAGAGGCCATACTTATTAATTCAGGGCATGTGAAATACCAGTTCTGTCAATTCTCAGCAGGATGCAGACAAGTCACAATGTTATATGGAGGCGGGGGGGGGGGGGGCGTTATGAGGTAGATTGTAAGATCTATATCTTTTTTAACAGAGACAAATTAGAATGAATGTCTTTTGTGATCTAAAGAAAAAAATTACCAAAAATGATGTTGGAAAATGACTTTATAATGGTTATTAATGATAAGGTGGCCTGGCCTATGGAGTATCCAAGGGTGAGACATAACTGAATGGAAAGAAGAAGGAGAAGAATGATAATGTGGGTTGACTATTCCAAGACTGCACAGTGCACCATACCATACACCACACTCAATAATGAGGTTGAGTTACATAAAATCACACAAATACTATTTACCTATTGGGTTGGGGTTGGCCACATTTCAATGCCACCAGAATCTTATGCCCATCACCATTAACTTGATAGCACGTTGACTCTTGACAGCTCCAAAAAAACATAAAACATCTTTTTGCTGCCTCCATTTGTGACTTGTAACCAAATTCTAACCAGATATAATGCATTTGAAAAAAATAAAGTTTTTACAATTTTAAAAATATAAACAGTCAATTATAAAGTCAGTAGGAAAAGACTCAATACAACTGGTGGCTGAGGCCACCTTACCCTACTGCTCCCACTCAAAAGAGGGGACTCCCAACTTCTTAACCCTAATTCAAAGATGTGGCTCTAGGGGAAACAGAAGTGTCAGACTGGGGTGCCTAGGGTCCATTTGTAGAGTTGATTCTTGGAGACTACTAGTTGAGGTGATTCTCTGGGCCCACTTGTGGAAAAGATTCTTGGGGCTCACCAGTAGAGTTGATTCTTAGGATCACTAGTAGAGTTGGTTCTTGGAGTGAACTAGTAGAGTTGATTCCTGGAGAAACTGTAGGGTTGATTTTTGGGGTTTCCACTGTGGAGTTGTTTCTTGGGGCCCAGCAATGGATTTTGATTTTTGGGGCCCCACCAGTTGGTCCAATCCTAAAATTTACGTACTGAAACAAAAAAAAGAAAAAAATATAAGGACTAAATGTTTTCACACAACATAAATTAACTATTTTGAAAACTAAAAAAAAAAAATAAAAAAACAGTAACAAAAATTACAAAAAATAAAAGATACGGAAGTAAATAGTGGAGTAGTAAACACATGTTTCCAAAACCTTACTGCCCCTGAAGAACATAATCACATGCCTTTGTTTTTCTATTTTCTTTTTCTAAACCCTTTTCCCTTAAAAAGCAGCCCCAGGCCATCAATTCGAAGTCACTCACCTTGCCGGAGTTTCCCTATCTCCATGTGGGACAGTTCAAGCCCGAGTTACAAAAGTAATAGTCACAACCAGGTATCGATACCTGAGAGAACCCAAAGACACCTCTGCCAAATATAAAAACATCAGTGTAATAGATGGTAGCTGGGGCACTGTTCTGATGCCTAATGCAAAATTTGTCCTTGGGTCCCCTATCTATCATGTGCCATTTCAAATATTGTTCACGTAGCAGAATTGAATTTCGCCCCCCTGAGGCACCTGTGTAACTGCTATTGCTGCACCCCCACAGCTTTATCTCAAACCCTATTACAGATTTTGTACAGGGCGGGGAGGACATGAAAATTATGTTTCTGCCTTCATACATTGATTCCTGCAGTGCAATGCTCACAAACATGGGGTAATTTGAAAAATTACAAAACTATGACCAATATTCTTGAGCTAAAAAATGTTCATGTCTGTACAAATTTTCTTTTGTATCATTATGTCATTGTATTTAATAATATAAAAAGCTAATATTAATGCTCTTAAATACATAGAACTAAATTAAAAAAAAAGACACAATATTAAAACATGTTTTGTACGAATTATTTTGCATTATATGTTACACAATATATTCATTGTATAAAATACTTGTCCATAAAGTAAAGAAAATAAATATATTGATTATGTTGTGGCAATGAGAAAGTCACGGCAATGAGTCTTTGTGTACAAATCCATTCCTCACAAGAAAGTAAACGTAACAAAGCAATGACTACAGAAAGGTCATTGCTTTAATGGGGAAACCAAGCTGGTCAATAAAGCGAGAGAAGAAAGTAGGCCCCAGGGTTAGGCAGGTGAAATCCCTCAGTTTCTCCGTAATGTGAACTCCTTTAGCCACTCTTCCCTTTTTTTGTCAATGGGGGTTATGGTTCAGAGTCGTTGTCTTAATGGACCTTAATGAAACTCCCCACGAATTTTAGAAGATAAAAGGTCAAAAACGTCCCCCATTGAGTGTCTGTCTGGAAAAGTTTGGGGTTTTCTCTGTCCTTTCACAATCAAAAAAAGTCATTGATGTGGAAGATACCAGTCAATGTGAACATTCAAGGCAGCAATTTGGGGATTTTAAAAAAAATGTTTTAACGTTTTTTTGAGCATCAGGGTTGTATCAAACCTGGTTCTGAGATATCCCAGGATAATATTAAAACCTAAAACTTGTCCTCAGGTTCAGACTTTCTGGGATAAATTCCTGGGATAAATTAAGGAACATTGATAGATTAGGTTGGGTAAATCTTATGAAGGGTTAATTCTCCATTGTGTCAGACCTCCTGAGGAGGAACCCATCCAAGCTACTCAAGGACCCCCTCGGAGAGGCATTCTGGGCGTGATCCATGTAGCCATACTTGAAACTAAGAGATGCATTTAGGTCAATTAGATCAAAATGCCTTTCCCTCCCATCTTGATGGTGGTGGATCAGCTGGAATGCTATATGGTGGTGGACAGGATAGCGGTGGAGAGACGTAGAGAGAGCAAAATGAAGTCACTTTTCAGGAAGTAGAGATCCTTTATCACTTCTCACTTGAATAGGAAGGAGATTCTTGATTTAATGAAATCCTTTCAGTACAAGCAATGGTAGTGCCATGAAGCTACTGGGGGTAACTTGGGAACTCTTAAGATCTTAGGTATTTCAGTAGATCTGCTGAAACCTGTTTGGAGGGGAGGAGGGTCTGTGTTTTAGCCCATATTTTAGCTTGCTTCCCCAGATGCCATCTGCAAAATATGAAAAATGAAAAATATTGTTATATGACTATATTTCTTGTGTTTGGATATTCTGTGTTTTGGAAGAGATTTGCAATAAGATCTTATGACCATGACCAAACCAGAACATGCTAGATTGTAGACCAAGACAATATCTGGACACCCTTGTGGGAGAGCTCGCAGTGGACAACTGAGGATAGGTGTCCTGTACTAAACTCCATCTGATCTTCTTGTAGAAACAAACTGAACATTAAAAACCAATGAACAATGGAGGAGGTGTGGGTGGGGGGGCACATGACTCTGGGAACTCTTGTGCCAGCTACAGCTCTGGATTTACTTTTTATCCCTTGCTATGTAATCAATCTGGAATTCATAGTCATATAAAGTATCCCACACCCCTCAAATTTTTTTAAATATTGTATTGTAAATTATATCTTTTCATTGGACAATACTGAAGATCTGACACTTTGATACAATGTATAGTAATCAGTTTACAGCTTCTATAAAAGCTTAAATTTGGTGTGCCCTCAAAATAACTCCACACACAGCCATCAATGTCTAAACCACCAGCAACAAAAGTGAGTACCCCCCTAAGTGAAAGTGGATAAATAGTGCCCAAAGTGTCAATATTTTGTGTGGCCCCCATTATTTTCAATCACTGTCTTAACTCTCTTGGACATGGAGGTCACTAGAGCTTCACAGGTTGCAGCCACTGGAATCCTCTTCCCTCCTTCATGACGACATCACGGAGCTGGTGGATGTTAGAGACCTTGCACTCCTCCACCTTCCGTTGGAGGATGCCCCACAGATACTCAATAGGGTTTAGGTCTGGAGACATGCTTGGCCAGTCCAGCACCTTTACCCTCATTTTCTTTAACTATGCAGCAGTGGTCTTGGAGGTGTGTTTGGGGTCAATATTATGTTTGAATACTGCCCTACAGCCTAGAAGGGAGGGATTAATGCTCTGCTTCAGTATGTCACAGTACATTTTGGCATTCATGGTTTCCTCAATGAACTAGCTCCCCACAGTTGGCAGAACTCATGCAGCCCCAAACCATGACACTCTTTAAATGCCTCACCTGACTGCTGCCACACATGCTTGACACCATATGAACCAAATAAGTTGATATTGGTCTCATCAGACTCTAGGACATGGTTCCAGTAATCCATGTCCTTAGTCTGCTTGCATTATACTGTGGCTTTTCTGCATGCTGGTGTGAATAGGTGTTAAGTTGTGTGCAGTTTTTTATCATCTAATTGTTCTCCTAGCAGTGGGGTATGTGAGCTTTTGCTCTGCAATTAACTGCACCTGCCATTTTTTCCAGTTAGCATAAAGGCCAGAGTTGCCAGCTTCTGGGTTCAGTTTAGTCCAGCAATTGAGCTGTGAACATGCCCCCAAAAATTGTGGTGTTTTTTGAGTAAGTAATGTCCCATTTTTTGTATGTTTTTTCTGTAAATTGTTAGCGTAGGGACTCACAAGACATGAGCCTTCGTGAGGCTTGTGAGCTTGTGTATTGGGGCCCCTATACCAACTAATACCTCATATTTAACATTTTTTCCAGTAAGTCATATATTTTTTTTATCTGCCCAACAGTGCTGGGGACCGGAGGGTGCCTGTATTTTGTGTTGGACACCCAGAAAATGCTGGGCAGCCCGCCTAATCTAATAGTATGGGCGTCACTAATAGGTTGTAAGCCAGCATGGTGCACCACACGTATCTGCATTTATGGCACCCTTCTGTATCACCTTATTTGTATGCAATTGTAGTATCAGAATCCACCCCCCCTCATACACTGAGGGTATGTGAGTGGTTTTTCTATTGGTATTTTTGCATTTGTGCAATCTCCCCCCTGCATTATACTGTGGCTTTTCTGCATGCTGGTGTGAATAGGTGTTAAGTTGTTGTGCAGTTTTTTATCATCTAATTGTTCCCCTAGCAGTGGGATATGTGAGCTTTTGCTCTGCAATTAACTGCACCTGCCATTTTTTCCCAGTTAGCATAAAGGCCAGAGTTGCCAGCTTCTGGGTTCAGTTTAGTCCAACAATTGATCTGTGAACATGCCCCAAAAAATTGTGGTGCTTGTCTTCAGCAAACTGTTTGTGGGCTTTCTTGTGCATCATCTTTAAAAGATGCTTCCTTCTGGGACGACAACCATGCAGACCAATTTGATGCCGTGTGCAGTGTATGGTCTGAGCACTGACAGGCTGTCCCCCAACACTTTAACCTCTGCAACAGTTCTGGCAGCACTCATACATTTATTTTGAAAAGATAATCTCTAGATATAATGCTGAGCATGTGCACTCAACTTCTTTGGTCAACCATGGCGAGGCCTGTTCTGAGTGACCTGTCTTGTTAAACCACTTGATGTTCTTGGCCACCGTGCTGCAGATCAGTTTCAGGGTGTTGGGAATTTTCTTACAGCCTGGGCCCTCTTTATGTAGAGCAACAATTATTTTTTTCAGATCCTCAGACAGTTCTTTGCCATGAGGTGCCATGTTGAGCTTCCACTGACCAGTATGAGAGAGTGTGAGATCGAAAACAGCACATTTAACAAAACCCCCCCTTACCCCACACCCCCGGGGGAACAAATGTAACACTTTAAAAAGTCACATGACACCGTGGAGGAAGTTTTATAAAATTTTGGCACAATTTTTTCAATTTTTTACCCTTTGGGGGGGTACTCACTTTTTTTTTGACATCGATTTTTGGGTGTGTGGGTTTAAATTTTTTTTGAGGGCACACCAAATGTTTTACAAGTGCCCCACTGACCCACTTTACTTTGTATCCAAAAAGTTTCATATCTTTAGTGTAAAGATGAAAAAAATTTTTAACAAATATTTACCCAAAAATGTTTTTAAAGGGGGCCAAAATTTTTTAGAAAACTGTTTCTTGTTGTAATATAAATTAATTTTAAAAAACCCCAATAAAAATGTTGTTTAAAAAAAAGCTCCCAAAAGGTTTTTCCCCCTGCCCGTGATTTCTAGCCCCCCAAACTGTTGGGCTACATTGAAACGGGAAATTTCCCCAAATTTTGGGACAAAGCCCCGCCCCAAGTTTAAAAGGGGTTTTCTATGTTTAAAATTTTTAAAACATAATGGGTTTCCTCCCCAAAAAAGGAGATGTTCTGTGTAGCAGCTATCTGCCTTGGCATATCCATGAAGGTCGTTGTAATAAGAATGTATGATTTGGATATTTTAAAATAATTGTTAATTTTCTGATAATTGATTAAAATCTGGAAAAATGTAAGCAGAACCATGAGGTAAAGAGTACAGAGAAGCAAGTGGTTACTAGTAGCAATGGTAATCTTGAAGTCAACTCACCTGGTCAATAGTAATCTCTTCAGGTTTTCCAAAAAATGCAAAAAAAAAATTGGAGGTCAATACTATATCCTGAAGGATTGGTGAGCAGAACAGCGGGGCGAAAAAGGTTCAAAACTGAATTGAAAGAGCAAGTGTGCTAGCTTGCAAGTGTTTTGTGTCTAAAGAGTGTTTTTGTCTTAAGTGTGGGACTTAAGATTGAGGGACTTTAGATTTGGGGGGTTTAGAAGGGAAAATATTGCATTAAATTATCTGTCTATATCTTTGTATCTTTACCTTTTGTAATATCCCCATGAGTTCCATAATAGATAATGCCGTCCAGTGCACATCTAGTACAATATATGTAATCCTTGAATAGCCATTTGTGTGCGCATACTGCTGTGCAAGATGTGTGACACTGCACATTTAGAAGCCTAGATCTAAATGAACAAGTGGCAACACTGAGATCCATTATCAACTTGGAAGCAAGTTTGCTGCTCACTGAGCAGGCACTTGCTGGAGTAGATGCAGGGGAGGATGGCAGCATGGAGGTGCAGGGACATGAGGCAGCTAGCTGGGTGACAGTCAGAAAGAAAGGTAGAAGGAAAAGTGTCAGGGAGGCTAGTCCTGATCTGGCACAGCCCTACCAATTTTGCAAGATTGGCAGATGAGGGTGATGTCAGCTCAGAAATAGCATTACTGCAGCAAGACACTACCCCTGTTTGCTCCAGTAAGGTGGGGAATAGGAGTGCAGGTCAGGCTAGACAGGTGCTAGTAGTTGGCGACTCTATTATTAGGGGAACAGACAGGGTAATCCAGTAGTCATGGTCCACATTGACATAAATGACCAAGTTAAAGGTAGGTGGAGTGTCCTTAAAAATAATTTCAGGGATTTAGGCCAAAAGCTCATGGCAAGGTCCAAGGTAATATTTTCAGAAATACTGCCTGTACCACGGACCATGCCAGAGAGGCAGCGAGAGATTAGGGAGATGAATAAGAGGCTGAAAATTTGGTGTAGGAAAGAGGGATTTGGGTTTTTGGAGAACTGGGATGACTTCTGTCTTGGCTACAGACTACGCTAGGGACAGGCTGCACCTAAATGGGGAGGGTGTAGCTGTATTGGGGGACAAATTGGCCAGGAATTTGGAGGAATATTAAAACTAGGGACTGGGGGGACCACACATATAGCATGCAAGTTAGTGAAGATGGAGAGCTGGTAATTAGTAATACATCAGGGGGTGAAGTAGAGGGAGGTGGGGTGGTAATAGTTAATAAAGACATTGTTAACAAAAATTAAAACCAAAACAACACTAAATTTCATGCTGACCAATACCAGGAGTCTCACCAACAAAATAAATTAACTTGATTTATTCAAGAAAAATATGACATAGTGGGGATTACTGAGACATGGCTGGATGAGACCTATGACTGCTCGGTTAACTTACAGTCTATTTAGAAGAGATCATAAAAACCGGAAGGGGGAGGTGTATGTCTTTATGTAAAATCCTGTCTGAAGCCAACACTGCGGGAAGATATAGATGCAAGAAATGAGCATGTGGAATCATTATGGGCATACCTCCCAATCTAATAGAGAGTGCAAAGAGGGAAACATCAGGCCATGCCTCCAACTACATCCAAACAAGTGACATCACACCAGGACACACCTCTAACTACATCCGCACACATAATCCCAAGAGAGCCAAAGAGGCTCAATGTATAATAGATAAAAAAAAATGCATAACTGTATGCTTGAATAGGTTTTTACTAAAATGTGATCATAAAAATCATTGTGATATAAACATTTTCAGGACTGCATTGCATTCAATGCTGAAATATTAAGAATGTTATCTAATAAACAGCTAGGAAACAATCAGATACTTTTTAAAGCAAGATAATCAGTTTATTCATGCAAATCCATTTTCCCAAATGAAAAAGAGGGACATTTAAAGAGCTAAGAGGGACAGAGGGACCTTGGTTAAAAATAATGACTGTCCCTTTCAAAATAGGGACACTTGGGAGGTATGATTATGGGTAGATATACATAGAGGTAATAACAATAATAAAATTCTATTAGAGGCCTGCTCTAGGCCCCCAAATATAACAGAACCCATGGAAGATATACTCCTCAGACAAATTGATAAGGTGGCTAATCACAATGAGTTTGTTATTATGGGTGACTTTAACTACCCAGACATAAATTGGGAAACTGAAAATTGTGGCTCTCATAAAGGAAACTGATTTTTTTTCAATAAGTAAAGATAGTTACCTTTCCCAACAGGTGTAGCAGCCGACTAGAGGGAAGAAGACACCACTGGGCTAATATTAACCCATTGACCTGACAGGATAACAGAGGCGCAGGAGCCAACGAGAGGAAAGGCCATTTTTGACTTAATATTGACAGACCTGATAGAGTATTAAAGGTTCATGTTGGGGGGCACCTAGGAAATGGTGACCAGAATATTATACATTTCCAATTACCTTTCAATAGAGTTATAACGGCTGGGTAGTGGATCCTCTGGACCACTGCAAGCGATGATAGCTAAGCCACGCCAGGGAGCGGAGTCTAAGTAGCCCCCGGTATTCACCAGAGCCCGCCACAAAGTGGGATGGACTTGCTGCGGCATGAGGCTACCAGGTCGCTACCCCCGACGTGACTTGCTTGCTATGGAGGCCGAGGTGCAGCGTGGTACAGAGGCGTAGTCCAAGAATCGTAGTCGTGGGCAGGCAGTAAGGTCAGTGCAGGCGGCAATGGTTCGTGGTCGTGGATAGGCAGGAAGGTCAGGGCAGGCGACAGAGGTTCAGAGTCGAGAAACGTAGCAAGAGGTCTGGTACACGGTAAGGCGAGAATACACTTAGGGAACGCTTTTACTAAAGCTCGAGGCAACATAGATCCAGCAAGGAGTGATTGTGGAGCGTAGCCTTAAATAGGGGAAGCGCCCGGCAATTAGCCAATTACCGGGGCGCTGGCCCTTTAAATTTCCAAGAACGAGCGCGCGCGTGCCCTAGGGGACGGACACGCGCGCCTCAGCCGGCAGAGGGCGCGGACGGGCCAGGAACGAGGTCAGGTGAGTCTCTGAGTGCTGCGGACCCACCGCTCGTCCCGCGGCCAGCGGCGCCACCCGACCCCGGCAAACATCCGGGGGGGCGGCCGAGGAGCGGGACCACCCGCAACAGTACCCCCCCCCCTTAGGTCTCCCCCTCTTTTTAGGCTGAAGGAACTTACGAATTAGATCTTGGTTCAGGATATTGGACCCCGGTTCCCAGGACCTCTCTTCGGGGCCAAAGCCCCTCCAATCTACAAGAAAGAACCGCTTACCCCTGATGGTCTTCATGTCTAAGATGTCCTTCACTTCAAAAACATCAGGGGACTCTAGCACCGGAGACAGAGCAGTGCTCCTCTGGGAGAACCGGTTCAGGACCAGAGGCTTTAGGAGGGAGACATGAAAGGCGTTAGGAATCAAAGAGAGATGGAGGTAGGCAGAGCTTGTAGGACACGGATTCAGTTGCCGAAGTACTCTGAAAGGTCCTAGAAACCGCGGACCCAATTTATAGCTAGGGATCTTGAGGCATATGTATTTGGAAGAGAGCCACACTTTATCCCCTGGGAGGAACGTTGGGGAAGGTCTTCTCCTCTTGTCAGCTTGGGTCTTCATGCGGGCTGAAGCCTGGAGTAAGGCTTGTCGGGTCTCTCGCCAAATGACCCCGATATCCTGAACCTGGTTGTCCACAGCGGGAACCTCGGAGGCAGAAGCCAAGGGGAGGGGGGGGGGGTGCGTGTGACGACCATAGACCACAAGGAATGGAGAATGGCCAGCCGAGTCGGAGTCCCGATGGTTATATGAGAACTCGGCTCATGGAAGCAGTTCGGACCAGTTGTCCTGGCGTCCAGACACAAAGTGCCGTAGATACTCCTCCAAGATCTGGATTACCCTCTCCACCTGCTCATTTGTCTGGGGATGATATGCGGAAGAAAAATCTAGCTTGATCTGCAAGCGGAAACATAGGGCACGCCAAAACTTAGAGACAAATTGGACGCCTCGATCGGAGACAATGTGGGATGGTAAACCATGCAGGCGTAAATTGTGGTGGAAGAAGTGGCCCGCCAATTGGGGAGCAGAAGGGAGACCAGGAAGCGGCACAAAGTGGGACATCTTTGAAAATCGGTCAGTGACCACCCAGATGACCGAGTTTCCCGAGGAAGGAGGAAGGTCCGTGATAAAGTCCATGCCTATGTGTGTCCATGGAGACTCCGGAACAGGCAGAGGGACTAAGAGGCCTGCGGGCCTGTGGCGAGGAACCTTGTTTTGGGCACACGTGGTGCAGGAGAGAACGAAGTCCTTGACATCTTGGAGCAGAGTTGGCCACCAGTAGTGTCGCGAGATGAGGACGTAGGATTTCCGTACACCGGGGTGGCCGGCCAGAAGAGAACTATGCCCCCAACCCAGAATCCTCCTCCTGAGTGCGGGACGCCCGGAAGGAACGTTACGGAGATCCACAGGAGCCGCATGAACCAGCCATTTAGGACCTATGATGTGCTGAGACACTGGTTACTCCCCGGTAATGTCAGAAGCACGGGAGAGGGCATCCGCCTTGACATTTTTCTCCACCGGTCGGAAGTGGATCTTGAAATCAAAGCGTGGGAAAAAAAGAGACCACCGGGCCTGGCGAGGGTTTAAATGCTGAGCCGTCTGGAGGTATTTGAGATTCTTATGGTCTGTGAAGACGTCAAACGGGTGTCGAGCTCCATCCAACAGATGTCGCCACTCTTCCAGGGCCAATTTTATGGCCAACAGTTCCCGATCTCCAATGGCATAATTACGTTCTGCCGAGGAGAAGGTCTTCGAAAAAAACCCGCATGTGACGGTCTTGCCTTTAGGGCCCTTCTGGGTCAGGACCGCCCCTGCTCCCACGGAAGAGGCATCCACCTCTAGACTGAAGGGTCTCTCTGGATCTGGACGGACCAAAATAGATGCTGAGAAGAACGCTGTCTTCAGTCGTGAGAATGCTTCCTCGGCAGACGGAGGCCAACATTTCAGATTAGCATTCTTTCGGGTGAGAGCCACGATGGGAGCCACCAGCGTAGAGAAGTGGGGAATGAAATGCCGGTAGTAGTTGGCGAATCCTAGGAAGCGTTGAATCATCCGGAGACCGACAGGTCGTGGCCACTGCTGGATCGCAGAGAGTTTAGCCGGGTCCATCTGTAAACCTCGATCGGAAACTATGTACCCAAGGAAAGGAAGGCTGGCCTGGTGGAACCGACACTTCTCCAGCTTGGCATACAGTCGATTGCCCCGCAGGCGTCGCAGGACCTGGCGTACTTGTAGCCGATGGGTCTGGATGTCAGGGGAAAAAATCAGGATATCGTCCAAGTATACAATGACGCAGGTGTACATCAAGTCCCGAAACACGTCATTGAGGAATTCTTGAAATATGGCTGGGGCGTTTCATAGCCCGAAGGGCATCACGAGATACTCAAAATGCCCATCCCGTGTGTTGAAAGCCGTTTTCCACTCGTCCCCTGCTCGAATTCTGATGAGGTTATAGGCTCCTCGTAGGTCTAATTTGGTAAAGACCTTGGCTCCACGGAGGCGATCAAAGAGTTCAGAGATCAAGGGTAGAGAGTAGCGATTCTTCACCGTGACCTTGTTTAGCCCTCTGTAATCAATACACGGACGAAGTGAACCGTCTTTTTTCTGAACGAAGAAGAAGCCAGCCCCGGCGGGCGAGGAGGACTTGCATATAAAACCCTTCGATAAATTCTCCTGAATATAGGCCGACATGGCCTGGGTCGCGGGCACAGACAGAGGGTAGACCCTACCCCGTGGGGGACTGGTTCCGGGAAGGAGGTCTATATTGCAGTCATACGGCCGATGGGGCGGTAGCTTCTCAGCCTGTTTCTCCGAGAATACATCTCCAAAATCCTGGTACTCCGCTGGCAGACCTTGTAGAGACTTGATGGACGACTCGGGAGGAGAGATGGACACCGGGCATGGTGCCACCAAGCAGAGATCCTGGTATTCCGTTCCCCAACGTAGGACTTCGCCTGTCTTCCAATCAAGCATAGGGGCATGACGTTGCAGCCAGGGTAGCCCCAAAAGGATCGCCGAAGAAGCGCGAGGCAGGACATGAAAGGAGATCTTCTCCGTGTGTAGGACCCCTACACGGAGGGTCACAGGCCGGGTGATGAACTGAATGGAGTCGCTGAGAAGCTCCCCACTGACGGATGAGATCAGCAATGGCTTTTCCAGGCGGCTTACTGGCAAGCAATAGCGAGACACCAGGAAGGCATGAATAAAGTTCCCGGCGGAGCCGTAGTCCAGGAAGGCAGAGGCCCGAAGAGATAGACCAGCATCCGTCGTTACCTCCACTGGCAACCACAGTCGTGGAGAGGAAGACTGAGCACCTAGGGACGCCTCTCCTACGGCACCTAGGTGCAAGCGTTTCCCGACCGCTGAGGATGCTGCGGACAACTCCTACGGAAATGGTCCGGAATGGTGCAGTAGAGGCAAAGGTTCTCCATCCGGCGGCGGGACAGCTCTTCCTCCGACAAGTGGGCCCGGTCCACCTTCGGTGGAAAACCGTGGAGGAAGCAGCGGAGACCTTTGGAACACGGGAGCCAGCCGAGGTAGACGGCGAGGTAGTGCCGAGTCACGTTCCTGGTGGAGCTCCTGCTGTCTCTCCGTGAAACGCACGTCTATGCGCGTGGCCAGATGGATAAGTTCGCACAAAGAAGATGGGAGATCTCTTGCTGCAAGTGCATCCTTTACTCTGCTCGACAGGCCCTTCTTGAATGTGGCGCAGAGAGCGGCGTCATTCCACGACAGCTTGGAGGCTAGGGTGCCGAACTGGACCGCATAGTCTCCTACGGAGAAGTCCCCTTGGCGTAGGTTCAATAGCGGCATCTCTGCAGAAGATGCTCGCGCCGGCTCCTCGAAAACGCTGCGGAGTTCAGAGAGGAAGGCCTGTAGGTCTTCGGTCACAGGGTCATTCCGGTCCCAAAGGGGTGTCGCCCAGGCCAGGGCCTTTCCGGATAGCAGGCTCACCACGAACGCCACCTTCGCCCTTTCAGTAGGAAACTGGTCGGCCATTAGCTCCACGTGCATGTAGAATTGCGTCATAAAGCCTCTGCAGATCTTCGAGTCCCCGTCGAACTTGGAAGGTAGAGGAAGCCGAAGCTTCGGACCCACGGTTGCCAGCGGGACGGCAGGAGGAGATGGAACCACCGGCGAAGAGGCAGGTTGCTGCTGCTGGGAGGCCAGGAATCATGGTGGACAGCTGACCCAATTGCTGTGCTTGTTGCGCGATCTGCTGCGACTGTTGGGCGACAATGTTCGTGAGATCCGCTAGACTTGGAAGGGGCACCTTGGCGGGATCCATGGCTGGATCTAACTGTAACGGCTGGGTAGTGGATCCTCTGGACCACCGCAAGCGGTGATAGCTAAGCCACGCCAGGGAGCAGAGTCTAAGTAGCCCCCGGTATTCACCAAAGCCCGCCGCAAAGCGGGATGGACTTGCTGCGGCGTGAGGCTACCAGGTCGCTACCCCCGACGTGACTTGCTTGCTATGGAGGCTGAGGTGCAGCGTGGTACAGAGTCGTAGTCCAAGAATCGTAGTCGTGGGCAGGCAGTAAGGTCAGGGCTGGCGGCAATGGTTCGTGGTCGTGGACAGGCAGGAAGGTCAGGGCAGGCGGCAGAGGTTCAGAGTCGAGAAACGTAGCAAGAGGTCTGGTACACGGTAAGGCGAGAATACACTTAGGGAAAGCTTTTACTAAGGCACATGGCAACATAGATTCAGCAAGGAGTGATTGTGGAGCGTAGCCTCAAATAGGGGAAGCACCCGGCAATTAGCCAATTACCGGGGCGCTGGCCCTTTAAATTTCCAAGAACGAGCGTGCGCGCGCCCTAGGGAACGGGCAAGGGGCGCCTCGGCCAGCAGAGGGCGCGGACGGGACAGGAACGAGGTCAGGTGAGTCTCTGAGTGCTGCGGACTCACCGCTCGTCCCGCGGCCAGCTGCGCCACCTGACCCCGGCAAACACCTGGGGGTGCGGCCATGGGTGCGCCCGTGGCCCACGGGCCGAGGAGCGGGACCACCCGCGACAAGAGTATTTTGTCCAGGAGCCACAAAAACAATGAAATTGAGAAATGCTGATTGTAATCTGCACCCAAACCACATTGACTGGGACAAGGTCTTTAAAATAACAGAACAAATAATAAATGGGACATCTTTAAAAAACCATTTTAAGGGCCCCACTGTGAAGATCAGCCCTTAGGGAAAGAAAAATAATTAAAAAACAGGAAAAAGAAAATGTGGATCAACAGAGATGTAAAGGGGCAAAATAAATAATAAAAAGGAAGTGTTTCAGCTACAAAAAACAGGAGGACAGTAAAAGAGGCATAAAAAGTAAAAGGGAAAAAAAATAAAATATTTTAAAATAATGAAAAGACAAAAGTGGAGACAGCAAGGGCAATTGCCAGAGAAAGTATAACTAACCACCCAAAAAGCATGTACATAGTAAAAAGATTAAAAGAGAAAATGTTGGCCCTTCAAAAAGTAGTGAGGGTGACGAGGTGAAAGCAAACCTATTAAACTATTTTTCTCCACCATATTTACTTAGGAAAATGTTTCCTTTGTAGCAGAGGGAAGGAAAATTTCCCCTTAAATTTTTTTTATCTAACCAGGGAAGGGCACCCCCTTAAAAGATTAAAATAGACAAATCAAGAGGTCCGTTGGTTACAGCCCGTGCCAAAGGGGAATTAAGTAATATGATACCCAGGCCTTTTTTTTTAAATATTTATGTACTTAAATGGATGGATATGCCCCAAAGGATTGGTCATACAAATGTGATGCCTTTTTTCAAAAGGGGTAAAAAAGTGCCCCGGGGAAACTATAGGCCGATAAGTTTAACCCTGTTTTGGGAAAAATTTTTTAAGGGTTTTCTTGAGATGCTATCCTGAACTAAAACCAACAATAACCCTCTCCCACTACACTATCCACAAAGCTCCCCCCTCCCCTTTCTGTCTTTCCCCACCTTCTTTTAGAGTGTAAGCCCTCCCGGGAGGGACCTCTCCCTTCGTACCAGTTGTTATTATTAATTTGTCACCTTTGTATTTGTTTGACCTATGTCAGGGGTGGCAAACCCTATCGGCCAAGTGGCCGCGGCCATCTCTCCGGGCACATGTCCCAGGTGGCACTCCTGGGTTCCTGCTGTGAGGGGGGGAGAGTTTGGCGTCCGGTCAGTGTCGGGACCTGGGGCCCCGGACCCGGGGGTGCGCGCTGGCCCCGGCGCTCGCTGGCAGCGAGCATGTAGTTTCATCATTTGCGGTGCCTGCCTCGGGTGCACAGCCCCTCAAAACTGTGGACGGAGGAGCTGACAGAGGAGGTCCCCCCCGTGGTATGGAGGAAAAGGCACGCGGGGGGAAAAAAAGAGGACAAAGAGGGGTCGCGGCTGGAAAGAGGTAAGGGGGAGTATTGTGTTCTTGTTTTTATTTGTCTGGCTATATACTGGCATGGTGGGGAGAGGGTGGCTATTACTGGTTTGGGGGGAAGCGGTGGCTATTACTGGCATGGTGGGAGGGCAGTGGTATATACAAGCATGGGAAGCGGGGGCTATATACAGGGTGGGGAGAGGGTGCTATATCAGGCAGTGGGGGAAGCGGTGGCTTATACAGGGGAGTGGGGAGAGTTGGGTATATATGGATGGTGGGAAGCGCTGGTTATATACTGGCATGGGGAGGAGAGCGCTGGTATATATGGCATGGGGGGGAGAGCGGTGGGGGTATACTGATGGTGGGGAAGGGGGTGGCTGTATACTAAAACAGGGGGGGTTTTTGGGGGGGGAGGGGTGGCTGTATACTGGCATGGTGGGGGAGGCGGTGGCTATATACTGGCAGGTGGGGGGACCGATGGCTGTTACTGGGGGGTGGGGGAGATCTGTATAAAGTATGTTAAGGGTCGGGAATTACCTGAAACGCGTAAGCCTATCTGCTACTATTTTTATTGTCACCATGTTTCAATTTTTGGAATAAAAGACCGTCAGTGTTTCATAATCTAGGAATTGCTGGCAATACCTTTTTTTCTACTTTCATGGACTGATACTTCCCGAGAGGGGCCCCAGCCCCGTATCCGGTGGGGGCTGGAATCTTTTTTTTTTACATACTTACTGTATAATGCCTGTGGGGGATATTTTTGGTATTCTGGCGGTGGGGGGGGGCTATCTGTCTGTTCTGGCTGGTGGAGAGCGCATCTTTGTATACTGGTGGGGGGGGCGCCCATCTGTTGTATACTGGTGGTGGGGGGCGCTATCTGTCTGTTACTGGTGGTGGGGTGCGCTATCTGTCGTATATGGCTGGGGGGTGCGGGTATCGTTGTATATGCTGTGGGGAACTGTATAAACCTGGGGGGCGTTATGCCGTGGGGACCTATACACCTACCCAATTTAGGGGATTATATACCCATAAGTAAGGAGTTTGGAAAAGTGAGGTTCTAAGATATTGTGTCTAAATCTGAGGATGAGTTTCTGGAGATGTCAGCATGAAGGTGTGAACCGTGGAGAAAAAAAGGGAATACGAATGATTATGGGGAAAAAATCACCCGGAGTCACTAAAAGTGCCTGAAATGTGATCTCTTATATCCGCAAAGTGTAATGGTTTATATTCAGTAATGGTGTGGCGGTGGTGTTCAGTCACTTTGTGGTGGTGGTGTGAGGTCATTGTGTGGCGGTATTATTCAGTCACTTTGTGGTGGTGATACGTTGGGGTATTATTCAGTCACTTGTGTGGTGAAATTTTTGGCGTGGTTTGTGGTTTAATCAGTAACTGTCTGTGAGCACCCGTGTCACGCTATCCCATCACGTTTAGTCACTGTATTTTGGGGAAATATGGACGAGGAAGGGTAAGCGGCCCTCACATCCTGTATTAAAATTTTTGTCGGCCCGATGTACCCCCCTGCTTCGCGCGACGTCGTTGCCACTTTTGTGGTAACAAGGTATTTTCGGTGCATTTCGGCATCGGGGTCAAAAAGGTTCGCCTCATGACATGTTTTTCCCTTTTGCCTTAAAAAGGGTTTTTCTAAAATAAAAAAAAAAATAAATAATAATAATAATTAAAAACACTTTTTAAACCCCAGCTAAAAAAAAAAATTTGGGTTTTGTAATTTTGCCCCAAAATAAAAACTAACTTTTTACTTTTGAGGTGTTAAAAAAAAAAAAATTTTAATGGTTTTTTTTCCCCCGCCTAAAAAAAAATTTTAAAAATGTAAAAAAACTAAAAAACAAAAAATTGTCCCAATAAAAACATCAACTCATTCCTCAATATACAAGCCCCTACACAGCTCCATACACAGCAAAATAAAAAACTTATGGCTCTCAGACTACAAAGATGCAAAAACATGTTTTCCTTTTTGAATAAGAGTGCTTTTATAGCGTAAAAACAGTAAAAGATAAAAAAATATACTAATTGGGTATCACTGTAATCATATCAACCTGCTGAGTAAAGCTAGCATGTTATTTATACCGCACGCTGTAAAAAAAATAAAAAACACTGCCAGGATTGTTGTATTTTGTTCAAAATGATAAAAAGTAATAAACATTTTTAGCTAAAATTGCAGATTGTTCGAAAAAAATTTTTTACATTTTCACAGCCTAACGGCAAAAAAATTTGTGAAACACCTGTGGGGTCGATATAGTCACTGCACACCTGGATATATTCCTTAAGGGGTGTAGTTTCTAATATGGGGTCTTTTTAGGGGTGTTTATTATGTTTTAGCCCGTTAGAGTGGCTGCAAATCTGAAATGGCGCCTAAATAAAATCGCAATGAAAATGGGACCTCCAAAGCCTAGTATGTGCTCCTCCTGCTCGGAGGCTTGTGGTTGAGCCAAATAGCACACTAGGGCCACATTTGGGATATCTCTAAAAATGGCAGAATTAAGGGAATAGATATTAAGTTACATTTACCTGGTCACATCTACCATGTTCCTGTGAATAATGGATACACATTTAAAATCTGCGAATAAAAGTGAAATTTTGAAATTTCACCCCCACTTAATACACTTCCAAAATGCTGTGTTAAAAACTTTAAGGGGTGTAGTTTCTTAGATGGAGTTATTTTTGGGGGTAACTAACATACAGGTCCCTCAAAACCACGTCAGGACTTTACTGGTCTTTAAAAATATGGCTTCATCTTACATCTCACTCCCCTTCTGGAATCAAGCACTTGGTAATTAAGGACCTCAGACCATTTATAGAGACCACCAAAAACACATAACATACAGACATTAAAATGTCCTTGAACAGTTCTCTTGAAGGACACAGTGTTTTAGCTGAGAGCATAGCATAACTTTTAGGACTTGTTCACACGACGTTTTGCCTATCCGCTTTTGGATCCGTTTTGCGGAGAGAGAGAGAGAGAGAGAGAGAGGGAAAAAGAGAGAGAGATCGTAAAACGCATGATACAAGCATGCAAACCGGATCCAAAACAGCATCAGCTGTTGCGTTTTGCGGAGCCGCTTTTCGGATACAGTTTTCAGTGCTAATAAAACGGATCCGTAAATCGGATCCAAAACGTCGTGTGAACAAGCCCTACCCACATAAATATTATTTGCAGTAAATAAATATTGACAGGAAAAGATAGATTAGGGTTGGTGGATGTCCCCATCCCAACTCTAGGACCTGGACCCCAATTGACTCTGTATTGCAGCCACAGATAGAAGAGATGGCTGCACATCACCCGGTCTTGTTTACTGAAGCCTATGGAAATTAGGAGCAATCTAAAATGTAAGAATCGAGACAGTGCTCCTAGATTTATGATTATAATTACTGAAGAAAATATGATCACAGACATGTCTGGTATAAGGAGGATGTCCTTGACAACTGTCTTTACTCTGATTGACTTTCAGACAATCTAGTGCCATCCATTTCCATTTGAAGAACATCCATCCTGGAGATCTCCGGTAAGGGCCCAATTCAAAAGGGTGCTTGGTTGGGGGTGGATAGCAGTGCTTAGTGGTAGAAGTAGCTAGGATACCAAGATGTGCAAATACATTGTAGAAGCAAGATAAGCAGTGACCTTCTCTTCTTACAGGCTTAATACATACCACATTGACTTACCTCCATCCAGGGTTTGCCATCCTGTTAAAAATAATTGCCCAGTTCATGGGTCCTTAGTGTTCCACCAACTTTTGAATGTAGACGTATATTTTTAGAGTTGATGTAAAATATCCAATAAAACAATTATAAAATGTCCCTGTAATAGTTATAGGAGTTAGGCAGGCTGCCAAACTATCAGAAGAGACACATCTCTGTAGCTCTTCTAAGGCATTTAGGATCACTGAAAAGGCTAAGAGAGTGGATAATAATGAAAACCTAATAGGTCCCCAAGGTGTTGGAGGCCTCTGGGATTGTGTGCCCTCCTATATACACAGTACAACATAAAAATAAATTAGTGGAACATTCTTTAATATTAACAGTTGGATACATTAAACTTCCAGATGGTCAGTTTTTACCAGTGTCCTGGCTAAACAAATGGAATATTTTTAGAATTTTTCTAGTTAATGATCAAAGCCACTCTATACAAGGGAGTGAAGGATTTATTGTACATTATTTTAGTTAATAATGAATCCTTTGGGAAGATATCTAGAGAAAATGAATCAACATCAGTAGCTTTCGAAGACAAGTTACTGGCAATGGAACCCAGTGATTCTAAGGAAAGACTAGAAAGAAATTCTCCACCACATGCGGTAATTGCCGGTTGTGTCTTATTTTGCCTTTCCTGCCGATTGATATAACAACTCAGCAATCACAAAGCAGTGTAACCTTCAGTGGGGGGGCCCGAACTTACTGTCTACTTTTGTTTGAGCAAAAAATACAATGTCACTAAGAAGGAGGTTCATGGGGGGAACAGGATATGTCGAAGGCCAGGAATAACAACCATACTGGTAGGAACTTTCACCACCACATGTTCAAAGTGTTTGCAGAACAGATAAAAGATTCATCACACTTCCAATTTTTTTCACAAAAAGGGACGTATGTGCAAACTGATTTCAATACCAGTTGACAAGTCAGCAAGACTCAAATATAATATAATTGTCAATGTGGCTTGATAGTCTTCTATATTATTATATAAATCTTAAAGACAGGCTCGTACTGGCCCACAGGGGAAAAGGGAAAACCCCCCAGTGGCCACTTGTTCATGGTAGACCTAAGGTTGCTTTTTAACTCCATGTACATTCTCAGAAGAGGCAAAAAAGCAAAGAAAGAGAGGCAAAAAGCAAGAAGCAGAGTATAGGAGGCATCTACAGTCATTTACAGTAGCTGTAGTGTGGGCCCCTAAAATAAACTCCACTGTTGGGCCCATAAAAACTCAATTGATTGGCTCCTAGTGTCAACTCAACCTGTAGGCCCTAGACACCCCAGTCTGACATTGCTTAAAGGGGTTGTCTCACCATGCTGTTTCACATAGCCACAGCCAACTTCAGACTCAAGCTTCTTGAACTTCTTGATCAGACTGTGGGTGGTTCTATGGCAGTAATTGCCATATCAGCTCTGCTATTACTAGCTGACCCTGATAGAGTGACATGAGTGCATGAAATTTGCAAATTACAGTGCACAAGACTACAGAGCTCTAAAGAGTTAAAGTTTGTCACTAAGCAATTTAAACACATTACTTACTGAGAAGATAAGGAATAGAGCATGGAGTGAGTCATCATCTTAAACACTGCTGCAGCCTGTAATGAAAGGGGGCCCATAACTAGAGAAACTTGCCTGCAAAATTAAGAGATAACATTTCTTCCTTACTCTAAGAGAAGCAAAATTAGAGCAGCAATGTATTTTGTAATAATCTTTATTTACTTTTGCCTATATGTCAAAAGCCAATCAATGAAACAGGAATACCCCTTCAAGAATTATGGTTATATTCTCCATAGAACATTAAGACTGGACAAAAGGGCATAGTATATGGGGGGGGGGGGGGAGGACTGGCATGATTGGGTAGGAGGGATCAGAGAGTATGTTATCATCAGGTGGTTGGAGGAAGCATGGTGGGGTTTTTTTTAACAGCAAAGAGATGGGGCTATTTTGTTGGACAGGCTTGGAATAGAGCCCCTGCCCCTATTCCATAGATCTTGTCACAGTGGCATGGCAGAGCCATGGTAGAGCCCTCAAAGTTGTAGAAAAGGGAGGATGGATTTTGTGGTGGGAAGGGCCCCATGGTGGGGCACGGATTTTCCAGGGTGGTGGCTAATTGAGCCCGGATAGCTAGCGATTGGTGCCTCTGAGCCAGGGTTCATCAGCTATAGGTTACTGGTTAGCTGATGGCTCTGAAATTTGGCTCTGGTATAACCTTTGTGGCTTGAAGGACAATTTGGGGTTTTGTGGGATATTTGATGTAGGGACACTTATGATTCATTGAGAGGAATATGTATTATTTTGTATGTATAGTATCTCACAAAGAGTGAATACACCCCTCACATTTTTGTAATTATTGTATTATACCTTTTCATGGGATAATACTGAAGACATGACACTTTGATACAATGTAAAGCAGTCCATGTACAGGTTGTATAAATTCGGTGTGCTCTCAAAATAACTCAGCACACAGCCATCAATGTCTAAACCACTGGCAACAGAAGTGAGTACATCCCTAAGTGACCATGGACAAATTGTGCCCAATTTGCCACTTTCCCTCCACAGTGTCATGTGACTCGTTAGTGTTAAAAGTTGTCAGGTGTGAATGGAGATCAAAAGTGTTAAATTTGGTGTTATTGCTCTCATATACTCTCATACTGGTCACTGGAAGTTCAACATGACACCTCATGGCAAAAAACTGTCTGAGGAACTGACAAGACAGGTTCCACTCAGAACAGGCCTTCCCATGGCTGACCAAGGAAGTTGAGTGCATGTGCTCAGTGTCATATCCAGAGATTGTCTTCTCAAAATAGACATATGAGTGCTGAGAGCATTTCTGCAGAGGTTACAGGGGTGGAGCAGGTCAGGCTGTCAGTGTTCAGACCATACGCCGCACACTGCATCAAAATGGTCTGCATGGCTGTCATCCCAGAAGGAAGTCTCTTCTAAAGATGATGCACAAGAAAACCCACAGTTTGATGAAGACAAGTAGACTAAGAATATGTATTACTGGAGCAATGTCCTGTGGTCTGATGAGACCAAGATAAACTTATTGGGTTCAGATGGTGTCAAGTGTGATTGACGACAACCAAATGAGGGGTGCAAAGACAAATGTGTCTTGCATACAGTCAAGCAAGGTAGTGGGTTTGGGGCTGCATGAGTGCTGCCGAACATGGGGAGATACAGTTCATTGAGGAAGCCATGAATGCTAACATGTACTGTGACATACTGAAGCAAAGCCTGATCCTCTCTCTTCAGAAACTGGACCACATAACGGTATTCCAACATGATAATGACCCCAAAGACCTCAAAGACCACCACTGCCTTGCTGAAGAAAATGAGGATAAAGGTGCTGGATTGGCCAAACATGTTTCCAGACCTAAACCCTTTTGAGCATCTGTGGGGCCTCCTCAAATGGAAGGTGGAAGAGCGCAAGGTCTCTAAACAGCTCCATGATGTCTTCATGGAGGAGTGGAAGATGATTCCAGTGGCTGCAACCTGTGAAACTCTAGTGACCTCTATGCCCAAAAGAGTTAAGGCAGTGCTGGGAAATAATGGCGGCCACCAAAATATTGACTCTTTGGGCACAATTTGTCCATTCTCACTTAGGGGTGTACTCACTTTTGTTGCCAGTAGTTTAGACATTGATGACTGTGTGCTAAGTTATTTTGGGGGCACATCAAATTTACACTGTTATACAAGCTACACACTGACTACTTCACATTGTATCAAAGTGTAAAATCTTCAGTATTCTCCCATGAAAAGATATACAATATTTACAAAAATGTGAGGAGTGTACTCATTTTTGTGAGTTACTGTATATCTGTACACTTCTTTCCTTTACAAATTATCTGAAAATTATCTGAATATAGACATTTTTATAGTCCAGATTGCAACAAATTATTAAATAATATACAAATTGTTGGCTAATATGCAGATAGGAACCAGGAAGATGCTTTTTGGGACAATATAGCTAGCTTACTAATGCAGGTTTATTTATCAACTCATAGAAAAATAGGACATTATTTACTCAAAAACAAGCACAAAGCCATACTTACAGCTCAATGGCTGGGTAATAGACTACACCCAGTAGAAAGCAATATAAGCCCCAATGTTACTTGGGAGAGATATAACAGGTGCAGATAACTAATGAGCAGCAGCTCGCACACCCATCCACTAGGAGGGCAATTGAATGATAAAAAACTGCACATTGGATAAATACCAGTTTACACCAGTATGCAGAACAGCGAAAATATTATACATCAAGGGGAAACTGATGTGAACTAGTACTTATCTAATGTGCAGTTTTTTATTATTCATTTGCCCTCATAGTGGATGGGTGTGTGAGCTATTGTTCATTAGTAGTGTTGAGCGATTATTATCGACAAAGTTGAAATCGGCACAGTTTTTATGGTGATCGGATTTTTTAGATCATGCGATAATTTAGGTTAAAATCTGTGCATCATCTATTAAGATCGCGCCTTTTTCGGCGCTTAATTTTTGGCGGCCAGCAAATCAGCTTACAGAATAGAGCAGGGTGAGATGTGTGTGCGACGTCATGACTGGGATGTGTATGGTTGCGATTGGTGGAAAAAATCACATGACCTCGTTTTACATAGAACAGCGTTTCCTGTTCAGCCTCAGTGTCTCTCAGCGTCTCAGAGCAGAAGGACATACGCTCTGCTTGTGTCCAAACAGCTCAGCGAAATTATTATATTTCTTCACAGAGAAACCTCTACTATGTGATCCTTACAATTTAGTTAGATTAGAGATTGGAAGATTTTATATAGTTAGATAGAGAATTTTAAAGGAGCATCTACTGCCCGCGGAGGGGGGGCCCCCGCGGGCGAACACAGACAAGCTCTATAAAGAATACTGGATAAAGTTCACCAAGACTTAGTGTAGACATTGCAATAGCTTTATTATTAACAGTTTTCTATTGAAATATTTTCTGGATATTGGGTAGCCTGAACTTATAGGATACACATCTTTTCTAGTAACTGCAGGTCTCTTTGTTAGGTGCAAAACTCCACTTTTATTATCAGTATACATTTCAGATAGGTGTTCAATTTCCCAAATTTTTCCCATTCCACCTTTGTTGATATATCCAAATTGTACTTAAATTAGAATCCAGCAAGTCAGCACAGGTTGATAGGTACCAAAAATACCTTGTAATATCCGAATAAATTTAAGATACGTGTTTTTGACTTTGGCGCACTACAGCTTTGTTCATTGAGGCACTTGCACTTAAATGTGAATACTGCAATTTTTAGTCACCCCAGGTGAATTGATAGGTGCCAAAAAATACCTTTTATTATCCCAATACATTTCAGATACGTGTTTTTTCCTTTGGCGCAGGCCAGCTTTGTTGTAGATCTACTTTGCAGTTAAATTTGAATACAGCAAATTTTGTTAGTCACCACAGGTGAATTGATAGGTGCCAAAAATACCCTTTTTTTATCCGAATACATTACAGATACGTGTTTTTTGCACTTTTGCCAGTCCAGATTTGTTGATAGAGCCACCTTGCAGTTAAATTTGAATCCAGCAATTGTGTAGTTACCACAGGTGAATTGATAGGTGCCAAAAAATACCTTTTATTATCCGAATACATTACAGATCGTGTCTTTTGACTTTGGCGCACTACAGCTTTGTTCATTGAGGCACCTTGCACTTAAATGTGAATACTGTAATTTTGTAGTCACCACTGGTGAATTGATAGGTGCCAAAAATACCGTTTATTATCCGAATACATTTCAGATACGTGTTTTTCACTTTGGCGCAGGCCAGCGTTGTTGATAGATCTACTTTGCAGTTAAATTTGAATATAGCAATTTTGTGGTCACCACAGGTGTATTGATAGGCGCCAAAAATACCTTTTATTATCCGTATACATTACAGATACGTGTCTTTTGACTTTGGTGCACTACAGCTTTGTTCATTGAGGCACCTTGCACTTAAATGTGAATACTGCAATTTTTTGTCACCACAGGTGAATTGATAGGTGCCAAAAAATACCTTTTATTATCCGAATACATTTCAGATACGTGTTTTTTCACTTTGGCGCAGGCCAGCTTTGTTGATAGATCTACTTTGCAGTTAAATTTGAATACAGCAATTTTGTGGTCACCACAGGTGAATTGATAGGTGCCAAAAATACCTTTTATTATCCGAATACATTTCAGATACGTGTCTTTTGACTTTGGTGCACTACAGCTTTGTTCATTGAGGCACCTTGCACTTAAATGTGAATACTGCAATTTTTTTGTCACCACAGGTGAATTGATAGGCGCCAAAAATACCTTTTATTATCCGAATACATTACAGATACGTGTTTTTTGCACTTTTGCCCAGTCCAGATTTGTTGATAGAGCCACCTTGCAGTTATATTTGAATCCAGCAATTGTGTAGTTACCACAGGTGAATTGATAGGTGCCAAAAAATACCTTTTATTATCCGAATACATTACAGATACGTGTTTTTGACTTTGGTGCACTACAGCTTTGTTCATTGAGGCACCTTGCACTTAAATGTGAATACTGCAATTTTTTAGTCACCACAGGTGAATTGATAGGTGCCAAAAAATACCTTTTATTATCCGAATACATTTCAGATACGTGTTTTTTCACTTTGGCGCAGGCCAGCTTTGTTGATAGATCTACTTTGCAGTTAAATTTTAATACAGCAATTTTGTAGTCACCACAGGTGAATTGATAGGCGCCAAAAATACCTTTTATTATCCGAAAACATTACAGATACGTGTTTTTTGCATTTTTGCCCAGTCCAGATTTGTTGATAGAGCCACCTTGCAGTTAAATTTGAATCCAGCAATTGTGTAGTTACCACAGGTGAATTGATAGCTGCCAAAAAATACCTTTTATTATCCGAATACATTACAGATACGTGTCTTTTGACTTTGGTGCACTACAGCTTTGTTCATTGAGGCACCTTGCACTTAAATGTGAATTCTGCAATTTTTTAGTCACCACAGGTGAATTGATAGGTGCCAAAAAATACCTTTTATTATCCGAATACATTTCAGATACGTGTTTTTTCACTTTGGCGCAGGCCAGCTTTGTTGATAGATCTACTTTGCAGTTAAATTTGAATATAGCAATTTTGTAGTCACCACAGGTGAATTGATAGGTGCCAAAAATACCTTTTATTATCCGAATACATTACAGATACGTGTTTTTTGCACTTTTGCCCAGTCCAGATTTGTTGATAGAGCCACCTTGCAGTTAAATTTGAATCCAGCAATTGTGTAGTTACCACAGGTGAATTGATAGGTGCCAAAAAATACCTTTTATTATCCGAATACATTACAGATACGTGTTTTTTGACTTTGGTGCACTACAGCTTTGTTCATTGAGGCACCTTGCACTTAAATGTGAATACTACAATTTTTTAGTCACCACAGGTGAATTGATAGGTGCCAAAAAATACCTTTTATTATCCGAATACATTTCAGATACGTGTTTTTTCACTTTGGCGCAGGCCAGCTTTGTTGATAGATCTACTTTGCAGTTAAATTTGAATATAGCAATTTTGTAGTCACCACAGGTGAATTGATAGGTGCCAAAAATACCTTTTATTATCCGAATACATTACAGATACGTGTTTTTTGCACTTTTGCCCAGTCCAGATTTGTTGATAGAGCCACCTTGCAGTTAAATTTGAATCCAGCAATTGTGTAGTTACCACAGGTGAATTGAAAGTGCCAAAAAATACCTTTTATTATCCGAAAACATTACAGATAGTGTCTTTTGACTTTGGTGCACCACAGCTTTGTTCATTGAGACACCTTGCACTTAAATGTGAATACTACAATTTTTTAGTCACCACAGGTGAGTTGATAGGTGCCAAAAAATACCTTTTATTATCCGAATACATTTCAGATACGTGTTTTTTCACTTTGGCGCAGGCCAGCTTTGTTGATAGATCTACTTTGCAGTTAAATTTTATACAGCAATTTTGTAGTCACCACAGGTGAATTGATAGGCGCCAAAAATACCTTTTATTATCCGAATACATTACAGATACGTGTTTTTTGCACTTTTGCCCAGTCCAGATTTGTTGATAGAGCCACCTTGCAGTTAAATTTGAATCCAGCAATTGTGTAGTTACAACAGGTGAATTGATAGGTGCCAAAAAATACCTTTTATTATCCGAATACATACAGATACGTGTTTTTTCACTTTGGCGCAGGCCAGCTTTGTTGATAGATCTACTTTGCAGTTAAATTTGAATACAGCAATTTTGTAGTCACCACAGGTGAATTGATAGGTGCCAAAAATACTTTTATTATCGAATACATTACAGATAGTGTTTTTTGCACTTTTGCCCAGTCCAGATTTGTTGATAGAGCCACCTTGCAGTTAAATTTGAATCCAGCAATTGTGTAGTTACCACAGTGAATTGATAGGTGCATAAAATTACCTTTTATTAACCGAATACATTACAGATACGTGTTTTTTGACTTTGGTGCACTACAGCTTTGTTCATTGAGGCACCTTGCACTTAAATGTGAATACTGCAATTTTTTAGTCACCCAGGTGATTGATAGTGCCAAAAAATACCTTTTATTATCCGAATACATTTCAGATACGTGTTTTTTCACTTTGGCGCAGGCCAGCTTTGTTGATAGATCTACTTTGCAGTTATATTTGAATCCAGCAATTTTGTTTTGATTTGAGGGATTTGAGAATAGCTGTGATTTGCCGTCTTTTAATAAGAGACTTTCCAAAAACTTTTCCATACCTTCTCAAATTTGTATATTTCTGAACATGGAGCGAAATTCAGGTGGTAAGCGAGCAAAGAGGGGGGTAGGACATGGAGGTAGAGGTACGAGAGTGCTCCTTCCAGTGCTGGCGACAACACGCATGCCAGCGGATCATCAGTTGCAGGACCGTCAGGCCTGTCATCGCTGGGTCAGGGCCCTGTGAATCTCAGTAACGAACAGCATCGCCAATCTGTCCTTCAGTGGTTAATGCAACCTGCATCCAGCAGTCTTACCTCCTCGTCCTCCCAGTCACGGCCACAAATGTCGTCATCAGCATCACCAGCATCCGTCCAACATGAAGCAGCCCAAATGTCAACTCGTGTACCCACCACTGTGGATAATCCATTTTCTGAAGACCTCTTTGATGACAAAATGCGGTTGGGGTCAAAAGGCATGTTAAAAGATCAAGAGGCCAAAGAGGATGATTTCTCTCTGCTCCTGGATGCAGAATGTCAGGACAACAAAGTCACCTGTGTTGATGATGATGATGACGACATTGCGGATCCAACGTGGTCTTTTCAGCAAAATTTGCTTGTGAGCGCTTCATCACTGGACGAGGAGGAAGACGATGGGGTAGTGTCAGTACGGGTTCCGCCTCAAAAAGGGAGAGGGCGGTCGCAGAAGTCCACTGATATGATTCCGCCAGCCACGGTCAGCGCAAACCCCGCTCCTCGCTTATCGCCGTCAAAAAGGTCCAGGACCTCTCAAGCCTGGGCCTTCTTTGAGCAAGCCTCTGATTCACCCAGCGATGTCATATGCCGCCTTTGCCGTAAACGCATAAGTAGAGGCAAGAACCTTAGGGGGTTTAAAACCACCACCAACATGTCTAGTCACATGCAGCGAATGCATGAGTTGAAATGGAGGCAACCACTTGGCCAAAAAGGCCGGGACCGACGCCGGGCCCCCAACCACTGGCCCCCCCCCACTCTCCGTCACCGCCTCCTCCGCCCCCACCAAGCGTGCCTCAGCTGCCCATGTTCTCAGAGTCATGATCAGGTATCCGCCACCGCTACAGCCTCCACCGTCGCCCTAGTACCACCCCCACCACCAGACACCCACCCTACCCCTTCTCCTTCCGCCAGTTTGGACGACCTGACGCCGTACAGCGGCCAGTCTAGCAGCCAGCCTTCTGTCTTCCAGGTTTGGAAGCAGAAGAAACACTTTAACCCAAACCACCCCAAAGCCAAAAAGTCTGAATGTCGCATTGCCAGCTTTTGGCCTTGGAAATGTTGCCTTTCCGTCTGGTGGACCCGATGGGTTCTGCCACGTCATCCCCTTGCCTGCCCCAATTCCCAGATGCCGAGCGGCATTTCTTGCAAGAAAAGCCGTCCCTGCCCTGGCCAGCCAGTGTCATCTAAAAATTTCAAGCGCGTTGTCTGATCTTTGCCCGGAAAAGTCCATCTGAACCCCCGACACATGACTAGTAAGCAGGGCCCCAAAGGCCGCTAAATCTCTTGGACAGCTCAATGGGTGAGCTGGTGGATTTTTCCCGGGGTGGTGACGGTGGCTCTCAGCTCGGCGCACGCTCTTCAAACCGCAGGGATGGTGCAGGGTTCTTTCCCCCAAGGTCTTGGTGGCATCACGTGCCCAGAGAACCGGCTTGTTGAAATTAATCTGTCCTTGGAGACCGTCCACACACAGGTTTCAGGAGTGTGGCGGCTCTCCCGCAACGAGACCGAGCACTGGCTGGGTGACAAGAACCTTGTGCCAGGCAAGGTGGTGTGCGATAAACGGGCGAAATTCTCTGCCGCCTTTAAGATCGGTAGGCTAGCAATCCCCTGCCTGCACATGTCATAAACCTTGTGTCCAGAAATTTTTAAGAGATACCGGTCTGGACTGCTGTGGGAAGGCTCGAGTTCTAAGTTCAAAATTCCGCCGTTCGCACCCTACTTCTTTCCCACCGGGCTGGTTGCAGCGCCCAGCTCGGCATACCGTAAACGTCTCATTGTTGGTCGGAAACACGCTGGAATTCCAACCTCCACTGACCCGCGATTGTGGCAGCAGCGCAATGCCTTTTACGCACTACGAAGGGGACTTGGCCGGGACAAGCAGCGGTGCGGACCTCGGGGTGTTGACCCAAACGAGAGTGGATGCAGGTGAAAGGTATGCACCATCCTTGGGCCGTTTTGAAGAAGCCACCAAAATGGTCAGTGCGGACAATCCCCTTGTCAGCATGGAGATTGTGGTGATCTTAGTTCTGGAACGATCGTGGACACTCTTGGAAACAACAGGTCCCGCCAGCGACGGAGGAGGAGACGGACACAGATGGGGACACAGAGCCTTTCTCTCCGTCAAATCCACAAGGCCCAACAGTTTCACAATTTCATCGGTCTTATTAGGCAGTGGTTCGGGGTCACGAGATAGTGCAAGGAGGAGCATCAGCTCTCAGCGTGAATCATATAAGGAAAGAAAAGGCTGTGTTGAAGCTGTGAAGGAGGCAGCGGAGGAGGTGGAGGAATTCCTAGACACGATGTTACCGACGCCCCTGCCTTGGAAAGAGGTTGGCGCGAATTTGAGGTGGTGGAGGAAGATGAGGAAGATCAGTTTGTTTAGTGCCCCTCGAGGCTTGGGAAATAAAGGCTCCATCTCTCAAAATGAGTGCTTGGATGCTCCATTTCCCCAACATGATCTTCGCATTAAGGCCATCAAATAAAACAACATTTTACTGGATGGCACCCCCCTGGATCCCGGTACAAAACAAAATCAGCACTTTCCACCCACCCCCCCCAATCGAGAGTAAAATGCAGGAAATGGAGACCTTGATGATTGATCAACTGGAGACATCTGTTGCGTCTGCTTCTCGGTCCCCACCTGTCCACGGTGGAACAACATCAGCGACGTGACAGCAGTAGAGTGCCAAGTAGGCGTAGCGGCAGCAGCAGGCAAGGTGGCAGAAGCCTAATGGGTGACCTCTGGCAATCTTTGTTTACCACCTCACCAACGCATGCAATGCAGGGCACACATCCAACACACAGAGATCAGCTGGATCGTTTGACTTTCATCAAGATGAATCAGGCATGGATCTTGATGATTGTTTGTGGCCCAATTGCCGAGGTCACCAATTAGTTGCCGGTCTACTTCACATTCCTTTTCAAACAGAAATGGGCCTCTTGAAAACTTTTTTTCAAAATGATCATTTCTTACTGCAATTTTTTATTCTCTTTTCCCAAAAAGTTTTAATTTTTTGGTTTTGCTGTGAGGAGACTGTAAAAAACACAAGGTTTCATGACAACACCGTATTCCATTTACTCACTTTATCTTAAAAAGTTTTCACAAATTTTTCAATGGTTTTGAGGTCATGTTGCTGTGAGATACAGCTATAATTATGGTCCTTTGGAACAGACATGTGGCTTTTAAGTGGCATTTCTCCTCACAATTTTTAATAGTGGCGAGAAGTATATTTATAATTTTTTGGGTCATGTAGCTGTGAGAAACAGCAATGATCATGGTCCTTTGGAACAGAAATGTGGCTTCTAAGTGGCATTTCTCCCTACAATTTTTAATAGTGCTGAGAAGTCATATTTTAATTTTTTGGGGTCATATAGCTGTGAGATACAGCAATAATCATAGTCCTTTGGAACAAAAAATGTGAAATTTAAGTGGCATTTCTTTCCCCACAATTTTTAATAGTGGCTGAGAAGTCATATTTATAATTTTTTGCGGTCATATAGCTGTGAGATACAGCAATAATCATGGTCCTTTGGAACAGAAATGTGGCTTCTAAGTGGCATTTCTCCCTCATAATTTTTAACAGTGGCTGAGAAGTCATTATTATAATTTTTTGGGTCATTTCTGCTTTGAAAATGCAGCAATACTACAGGTCATATTATAAAAAAATGTTGTTTCTAACGACATTTGTTCTTCACAATTGACCAAAGTGGCTCAAGGGGGCATGCTTTGAATTTTTGGGGGCATTTTGCTGTGGGCATGCAGCTATACTACAGGTCCTATTCTAAAAAAAGTTTTCTAACCGACATTTGTTTTCACAATTGTCAAGATTGGCTCAAGGGTGATGGTGCTGTCAGAAACAGAATAGGTAGGACACTGTTAATGGACACATATTGCAAAATGACTTGTTTTTGCAAGATCTTTAACATAGCTATCAATCTCTGTATTGAGACAACCCATTTAATACAATTAAAAAAAGAGAAACAAAGACATGGTGGGATTCCATCCTATTTTAAAAATGTGTTTTTTTAGAATTAAACTACTAAAAAACTTGCATGTACAAAATAGCTGTTAAAAAAATTCCTCTGAATTGTACAAGGGAGGTACAGGAAAACTTGACAGATGTAGGTTATTCAGAGGACATGGAGTATGGAGCACGGACAGAGAAAAAAAGTACAGAGACAATTTCCCCAGACGTTGAGGTAAAATGAGAAAAAGAATGCCAAGAAAAAGGGCACTGGGTGGAACAGGAGCGTTAACCACCAGTATTTCCAAGTGAAGCTCAATTGGTCTGCACTCATACGGAGGGGCAAGCGCTACCCAGGTCTTGACTGTGTATAGGAAGGCTGGAGTTCTCACACTTCCGCTTCCGCAATCTGCTTCAGCATGACAGTTTTCATTGCTGCGTCATCAGGGCATTTTAACCTGCGTGTTAATAGATGACGGACACCAGCCTGGGCTCTCACCGCACCCACTGTAACTCCAGCCCTGGGTCATGCTGTGGCACAGGACAGGTATAGTCAAAGTCCAGTTCAACTAAAATGGTGGTTGAAAGACTCCTTTTTCCGGCACTTTTTAAATCTGGGGGTCAGACAGGTTTAATGGTCATACTGTGGCCAGGACAGGGACAGTATATGTCCAGTTCAACTAAAATGGGGGTTTAAAGACTCCTTTTTCCCGGGACTTTTAATCTGGGGGTCAGACAGGTTTAATTGGTCATTCTGCGGTACAGTACAGATATAGTTAGTGTCCAGTGAAACTAAAATGGTGGTTGAAAGATTCCTTTTCCCGCACTTTTTAATTGGGGGTCAGACAGGTTTAATGGTCATACTGCTGTCCAGGACAGTTATAGTCAATGTCCAGTTCAACTAAAATGGTGGTTGAAAGACTCCTTTTTCCGGCACTTTTTAATCTGGGGTCATGCAGGTTTGGGGCTCATGCTGTGGCCCAGGACAGGGATAGTCAATGTCCAGTGAAACTAAAATAGTGGTTGAAAGACTCCTTTTTCCGGCACTTTTAAATGTGGGGGTCATGCAGGTTTGGGGCTCATGCTGCGTTCCAGGACAGGGATATTCAATGTCCAGTTCAAGTAAAATGATGGTTCAAATAATACTGCCTTCTGGCACTTTTTAATTTGTGGGTGATGCAGGTTTAAGGGTCATGCTGTGGTACAAGACAGGGATAGTGAATGGTGTGTGACTTTTTTTCTGTGGCTTTTATAGCCTAAGTGTTGTGCCTAAGATGTAGCAGGTATCCATTTGACTGTTGTGGCTGTTAATTCCAGCTTCTCTAGCCCTGTTTGGGTGTAAGAATGAAGGTGTTGTTGCTCTCCCATAGACTTTAATGGTCATCGCTCATAATCGACTGCTCACTATCGAAAAACCTTATCGATGGTGGCCGACTATCGACTATCGCCCGATGTCGATAGCCAACGTAATCGCTCAACACTATTCATTAGTTATCTGCACCTCCCAGGTAGCACTGGGGCTTGTGTTGCCTCCTACTGGGTTTAGTCTATTGTCCAGTCATTGAGCTGTAAGCATGGTCTTATTTATCAACTTAAAAAGGGACATTCAAAGAGTAAAAAGTGTTGGGTAATTTAGGTAAAAAATAGGGACTGTCCCTCCAAAAGAGGGACACTTGGGTGGTATACTCAAGAATCACAGTGAGAAAATGTATAAACACAATTAAAAAATAACTTTTACTAGATATACTTTAAAATACCCATACACCCAAAGAAAAAATTCATTAATTCAAACTCCTAGAGGCCTCGGTCCCTGTGCCCCTATAGTCTTCACTAGATAGGACGAATGAGTGCCAACGCTAAGGGTGAAAATGCCCCCTTCAGTAGTGTAATCGCCCCGAAAGGAGCGGCCCCACCTAATGAAGGCACATCCTTGGTCGACAGCAAAACAAAATTCCTGAATGGGTACCGAGGTATAATTTCTTGATGACAATATACAATCTAAACAATCTAAGAGAAAAAGAACTACAATTCCATAAAAACATACAGTCTTTTCCTTAGTAGATGCAGCATAATTACTGTTCATAACCCGACGCGTTTCCCCCAAACATAGGTTAACTAGGGTTCATCAGGGGTAGACTGAACATGAATCTACAATGGCAATTGCAATGGTGTATATACAATAATGCAAAACGATACTTAGCAGTGATGTATTCTGTTAGATGCCTCTGTGATGATGACGCCGCGATTCACCAAAACTCCCGCTTTGATATTTAAGTGAACGCCATCGGAAGTGACCTCACACTCTGCACTTAATTCCTCCAATAACAACAATACAAAGCCAAGAAAATAAACAGTTGGCAATTAGCCATATTTTACAAGCATACTATAGAAAAGATGCGCTAGATAGCAACTGCTATCTTTAGCAAGCAGCGCCAATGATAGATTAAGTTAAACGGCACCGATTTGCACGAAGGTGGCGCGCATGCGCAGAGGCCGTTCAAAATCCCGGACTAACCTTTCGGGGCAATTACTCTACTGAAGGGGGCATTTTCACCCTTAGTGTTGGCACTCATACGTCCTATCTAGTGAAGACTATAGGGGCACAGGGACTGAGGCCTCTAGGAGTTTGAATTAATGAATTTTTTCTTTGGCTGTATGGGTAATTTAAAGTATATCTAGTAAAAGTTATTTTTTAATTGGGTTTTTACATTTTCTCACTGTGATTTTTGGTTTAACTATTGACCCAAGTAAGTAAAACTAAATTTAAGTCTGTGAGTTTTCTGTGGTATGCTCAAGCTAATGTCTTTCAATCTCATATACGGCAGAGTACATGACACAAGTCCTCAAAATTAATTAAGACGGACTCCAGAATGAATTGTGCCTGCAGGACACAATTTACTTGAATTCTAAGTAGTTGATCGCTTTGAGTTTGGTTTCTGAAAATTGTGTCCAGCCTTACAATGAAGTGTCATATGACCACCATCAAAATGAACATTGATCCATGAAATGCATAGACAGGCAATGGTTCTCTACAGCAGGGGCCACTAATTCTAACAGCTTATAGAGGGGTTATAAATGGAAGACCACCTCGGCCCTACATTTGATGCCTGTTTACCATCATAAGGTGTAAGAAAACTAGTCGTCATTCCAATGCTGATTCCTTAATCAGAAATATAGGAGCAAGTATTGCTTAACTGGGCAGATGTACCAGCAATGACTCTTGGGGGAAATGTAATGGAAGCCATATTGGTCACAACCTGGGCTTTTGAGAAAAAAACATTTAAGTAAGAAACCGATGAAAGGATTTATATTCTAAATTAAACAAATATTACTAATTATTGGTACTTAAGAAAAGGTTTTCTATCAAGAATAAGGAAACATTATTAACAGATGTATGATTATGTAGATATTGGACAGTTGACAATGAAAACATGTGTAAGATTATACCATGATGAAAGCTAAAATACTGCTCTTTACCTAACACAAGGCCTGATTATAACCAGATTATCAATCTATGATTATAAAATGAACACAAATTAAACATTAAAGTAAGTTTACTTAGGTGTTTACACTGGACACATTGGGCCCCATTTATCGAAAACACATTTGCTGTCCAAACCAACCAATCAGTTTCACTTTCATTTTTTTCTTGGGGAGATGCTTTTTGGGACATACTTTGGGAGTTTATGGGGGTCTTACACAATTTAAAAAACATGCCTGCGTTCTTTCAAAAAGAGCGCCATACCTATCAACAGGTTAAATGTGGTATTGCAGCTCAAGCCTATTTACTTCAATGATATCTCTTCTTTAGAACCTCTTAAAGTATTAAAAATTGCACAGTGCACGTTGGTTGTTTCAAGGAACAAGTCAAGTTTTGATAAATGAGGCCCTTTGTTTAAAACATTTTATCCCCTCTGGACAACCAAATTTATCAAATTTTAGCAGAATGACCTGCTTTACACGGGTCTTTTTGGTTTAACTGTGTGATGATTGTCCATGTGGTTAAAAACTTGCTTTTGTTTTGAATCCGAAAAAAACTTGTTTTCGGTCAGCCTGGAGATGGGCTTTTGTCTGCTGTGAAGTCTCTGCTGCTCATCTGTCTCACTCAGACTGCAGTCGTGCCACAGTGCTGGGGAGTCTCAGCGGTTTGCTGTTAAATGTGACGGGCTTGTATCTGCTGGGGAGTCCCTGCTGCTCGTTGTTAGATGTGATGCACCTGGTCAGTCTGGAGATGGGCTTGGGTCTGCTGGAGTGTCTCTGTTGCTCATCTGTTTTGCCGAGACTGCAGTTGTGCCTCAATCTGCCGGGGAGTCTCAGCAGCTTGCTGTTAGATGTGAAAAATCTGGTCAGCCTGGAGACGCGCTTGGGTCTGCCAAGAGGTTTTGGCAGCTTGGACACGAGTCTTTTGTCCAGGTGCAGGATTCCTTTATGGAGGAATGACTGTTCTGAAAGGATTTCAGTTTATGAGAAAACTCAAATTTAGTATAGGTACAGTCCATTCACGGCATTGTTTTTTTTACATTTGTTGAGAACGATTGATCCAAGAGAGCTGAAACCTAGTCTAAAACTTTCTGACGTGCCTGATATACCTGTGTGCTGAATTTGGTGCGGATTGGTCCAGTCCTTTGGTTGTGCATAATGAACAGACGACAGTCGCAGCAAGTTCTGATTGTTTGCAAATATATCAACAGTTGATACTAGAAAGCTAAGACTTAGTTTAAAACCTTTCAAAGCGGCCGAGTTACCCATGTGCCAAATATGGTGTTAATTAATCCAGTCACATTTGGCCATGCGCGATAGACAACAGAAATACATTTTTATATATGGAGTATCCAACAATGAACATACTGAGATCACATGTAATCCTTGGGAGAATCCAGCAGTAAATGCTTATACTACTTGCAGCACCACCTCAGGGAGGAGGAAGCATTATGCAGTTCTCCTCTAAATCAAATGACTGAGTGCATGATGCACAAATGTGCTGGGTCCTCTAGAATGGGAGATGGTCTAATGGGACAAGGCCCTGAGAGGATTCAGGGACTATAATTAAAACCCAGCAATTCCAAACCTCAAATGAGAGAACAACTATTGTATTCAGATCAATCCAACATTCTCCGTTTTAATAGGGCACCTTCTCTATGTCCTAATAAAGGGGAAAAATACCCATTAGATCAGGGTCCAACTAGCCCAACAGAGTACAAAAGGATCACCTTCTATGTCCAGGTTCTTACAATAATGGTCTCCAAAAATGGGCTCCAGGAAAAGACAACACCATCTGTGGAGCCAATCACTTGTGACTTGGGTTTATGTTTTTTTTAAATTATCACAAAAAATTATCTACTGGATCTTATTAATGATCTTCCCTGTGTGTACAACAGTAACAACTAATATTAGGACGCAAGTAATAGTGGACATACACCCATACAATTGCCAGAGGCTACAAAGTGCCCAGAAATGCCCAAATACAGCACAATTTGTCACTCTGCAGTCAGCTCTTCTTTCCTTTGCCCAGGACTGTTGCAACTATGCATACGTCCTGTGTAGACTGAGGTTGGGCCCTCAAAATGATCTCTTCTGGTGGGTCCAAAGAACCTCAATCTGGTGTTGGTGGATCCAAAGATACAGATCTGATGCTACATCAGATCTGTATCAAGGGTCATAATTCAGAAAACCAGAATATTATTAATTTTGAGATTTCGAAGATTCTCTTTAGTCTGAAATTCCTTATGTCTAAATTTATAAAAGGCACAAAAGCTTTTCTAATTTATTCATCACTAGAAAATTGTTTCTGGAAAAAGTCCCTCACACATCTCCATCTCTACTTAGAATAGTGAGGTGATTATCATTTGACCTTAACAATAATTCCATATGTATTCACATAGTTGTATAGTATGTATCTATGGAACCTATCCTACAGCTGGTATCGATATCTGCTCTTTGTCTACGTACGTCAGAATACATGTGGCGTCTGTATGTTCTCAGGACATCTGGTTTAATATATGCTTCTGAGTATTTAACATAATTTATAGATAAGCCGGTATCCTCACATGGCCAGATACACCCTGTGTATGTGCGACCTTTCATGTCTTTTATGTGCTGTGCTGTGTGATACCAGATGGTTACACCCATTCCTGGGGAAGCTTTCTATATTCAGGTTTACTGGCAGCTGTGATGATTTGATTTTATTGATACACATTGAGGAGAGACTGATTAAGACCGATGCAAAGGGAAAGTGGAGGAGCTGTCCGTATCGACCTTACAGATTTCTTAAAATGAGATCTGGAATCCAATTGGTTCTTAGACCTTTGTTGGACTTTTTTAGTCTGGTAAATCCCTTTCCTTGTGTTATGTGCCTTGGAAGTGGCTTTATTTCTTACATAGTTACATAGTACGGTTGAAAAAAGACACGTGTCCATCAAGTTCAACCAAAGGTGGGGAAAATGTGGGTGAAGAGAGGGAGATAAGGAGTTTTCCAAGCCTTGTTTCCCTACTGATGAAGGCTTTGAAACCCATAAGGCAAAAACCAATCTGCTCTAAGGAAGATTTTATTTCTGATCCCAGAGCCGCCATCAGACCGGATCTAGAATTTTATATGGCTACATACATATTAATATTTTATAGTTTCAGGTAGATATCTAAGCCGTTCTTTAAACTCACAACAGTTCCTGCTGTGACCAGCTCCTCAGGCGGCTATTCCACAGATTCACAGTTCTTACAGTGAAGAACACTTTTCTCCTCTGGAGATTGAATCCTTTTCTCTCTAGTCGAAGGGAATGTCCCCTTGTCTTTTTAGGGGGCTTCACTTGAAATAATTTTTTCCCATGCTTTTGTAGGGACCATTTATATACTTATATAAATTAATCATGTCTCCTTGAAGTCGTCTTTTCTCAAGACTAAATAAGTTCAATTCTTTTAACCTCTCCTCATAACTAAGATGCTCCATTCCCACTATAAGTTTGGTTGCTCGTCTTTGCACTCTCTCTAGCTTCATTAAACCTGTCTATAAATTGGAGCACATAACTGAACAGCATATTCCAAATGAGGCTGCACCAATGCTTAATACAGCAGTAATATTACATCCCTGTCCCATGAGTCCTTGCCTCTTTTAATTTCTGTGTGAATTTT
>JAODAL010032919.1:0-46264 GCA_025379985.1 Phyllomedusa bahiana | reverse complement strand
AATTACCTGCCTATAAATTGCCTATACCTGCATATTGGGGACAATTACCTTCCTATAAATGCCTATACCTGCATATTGGGGGACAATTACCTGCCTATAATTGCCCATACCTGCATATTGGGGACAATTACCTGCCTATAATTGCCTATACCTGCCTTTGGGGGACAATTACCTGCCTATAAATGCATATACCTGCCTTTGGGGGACAATTACCTGCCTATAAATGCATATACCTGCCTTTGGGGGACAATTACCTGCCTATAAATGTATATACCTGCATATTGGGGACAATTAACTGCTTATAAATGCCTATACCTGCATATTGAGGACAATTACCTGCCTATAATTCCCTAGACCTGCATATTGGGGACAATTACCTTCCTATAATTGCCTATACCTGCTTTGGGGGACAATTGCCTGCCTATAGCACCTGCCTTGGGGGACAATTACCTGCTATAAACAAACTGCCTTTGGGGGACAATAATCAGCCTATGAGTATACCAGCCTTTGGGGACATTTAAATTGCTATTACTGCTATGAGGGGCTATAAAACCAGCCTGATGGGACAATTACTGCCTATAAATTAAACTGCCTATGGGGGACAATTACCAGCCTATAAATGCCTATGGGGCTATAAAACAGCCTATGGGGGACATTAAACTGTCTATACCTGCCTACTAGGAGAGGGTTTACTTTTTCAAAGTCTTTTTTTATCCTGTTAGAAATGGATCCCAATACTTCTAATCTTGTATCAAAACAAAAACGGAGGTCATACGAAGCTAGTTTTAAACTTCAGGTTGTGTCAAGAGCAAAAGAAAGAAAAAACAGTATTGCAAGTAGGGAAATTTTTGTGTTACGAAAATGAGGGAGGGGGGAAAGTGAAAGCTATTTGGGAAAAAATTCAAAGGAAAAAAAAGGGTTTAACAACTTATATGGTGTTGAGATAAATTTGCATAAAGGGGGTTTGGATGCGAAAAAAACACAGTCCAGTCGTTTGTCATGTTTGGCAAAGGGAACGAAGTTACGGCCTGTCATTTTTTTTTTAAAAAGAAAGACCTTCCCAAAAAAGGGTCAAATTCCCCACGAATTACAGTGCATGCACATATTAAAGGTTAATAGATAAAGAAAAAAAAAAAATGGCGGAAAAATTTTGGAACGAATGACAGGGGCTTAAAGAAAAACCACATTGCTAGTTTGGATATGTTCAGGCCCACCATCTGTGACATAAAAAAAATTGGCAAAGTCTTCTAAAGTTCCCTTTGGTGTTTTTCCAGGGGGGTTTACATTGTATTGCACCCCCTAGATGTTTGTTTATAAACCTTTTAAAGACTTTTTTTCGAAAGATGGGCCTAAATAGTAGCATCTGGTCAACCCCCAAATGACAAGTTTTAAAAAAATCAAAGAAGCCCGCATAGAATTGATAGCAAAGTGGTCCGTGATGATGGGAAGAGATTCCAGGGGAAATTTGCAACGCGCTTTCAAGAAATGTGGATCAAAATGCTAGGGATGGCAGTGAAGACCGTTTGTTTGAGAATAACGGCGTGAGGGATGACTGCGAATCGTGTGTGACAATTTCTATGCTGAAACCTACAGCAGCAAAGTAAAGCTCTGTTTGGACAACAGTGTGAGGAAAATCCAGTTTTGGTATTTTAACTTTAGGTTTTAGTTTGGGTTGTGATTGATAGTTTTTTTTTACTTTTTAAGTTATGTTAGTACATTGTTTTTGTTGCCCCCTCTTTTAAATTACAGAGTGTTTACGGGGTTTCTTTTGAAATAAATTTCAAAACATTTAATTCTACTGAAGCCTCAATTAATGTAATTTTATTGGTATAATTTTTAAAATTTTAAACCCAGTACCGCGCTTTTCCCCCAGGCTTATACTCGAGTAAATAATTTTCCCTTTTTTTTTGTGGAAAAAGTAGGTGCTCGGTTTATTAAGGTCGGCTTATACTCAGTATATACGGTTTTTTCATGTAAAAGAAAAAACCCGACCCTCTGGAGAAAAAAAAATCAATATCCAGAGAAGAAAAGCCTTCTTTACCATGAGAATATTGAATCTGTGGAATTGCCGACCCAGCAGTTAGTCACAGCAGGAACAGTAGAAGGTTTCAAGAAAGGCTTACATAACTACTTACAATTAAATAATAACACTTTTGTAGCCATATAAAATACCCAGATCCAGTCTGCTGGCCAGTTTGGGATCAGGAATGAAATACTCGGGGCAGATTAGTTCTTGGTTTATGGGTTTCAAAATCTGTATCAGTACGGGAAACAAAGCTTAACAATTCCCTCTACCCGTATCTTCATTCACATCTTTCCCCTCCTTTGGTCGGTTGACTTTTTTCAACGGTACTAGCTATGTCTACATCCATTGATTAATCATAATAGAGAACATTAAATGGAGTTGGGGAATTATTTTAGTTGATTGAACCATGAATTCTGATAAGTACAGTAGATATTTTTAAATATAGCAATATATTTCATGGTCAATATGTATTTCTCTCCCAAAGCCCACTACAGATTCCCGACCCTTTAAAAAAACATAACTAATGTTTGTAATAGTAAAATCAATTATAATCAACATTTTCACTAATTTTTTGAGCAGTACACCCCCCCCACATACAATTAATTAAAAAAAAAAAATTAAAAAATTAAAAAAACCCCATCAAAAAAACACAAAATTTCACCAAATTCAAAACCAAAAAAAACAAAAACCCCCACAAAAAACTTTTTTTTTTAAATTGAGGTACGTTGGTACAAGGCCCCGATAACAAGTTGCAACCCGGGGTTTTAGCGGTTCTATGTCTTGGAGTCCCCAACTAACAATTTACAGAAAAAAAATTGGACATTATTTACTTAAAAAACACTACAAAGGCCATACTTTTTTTTTTGACTCACAGATAAACTTTATTTTAGGTCTTCATAGGTCAAAAAAGAAAACCGGTAACCCCCATTTACATTTCAGCAAAGTGGAAAGAAAAGAACATTGCCCATAGCAGTACAAATATCTTATCGACTATTTAAATTTCTGACTGGATATAAAGGGAAGCAATAAAAATTTAAATTTGCAAGTAACTAAATATCACACCAGAATGCGTAAAAAAAAATCTCAAAGGCGGGCATTTAGTAAATTGCAGCATAAGGCAATTCAGGTAAAAAAAAGACTGAATTCAATAAAATTTTTTTATTGTTGTTCATTTAATTATCGCACAGGGAAAAAAACTAAATTTTAAGCGTGATGTGTTGCTACGCAAAAGGAACCCAGTTTTAGGGGGGGAGCAGTCCCAGCATATTTTTTGGGGGAAACCATACTAGGGCAAGGCCCCCGTCAATGGTGCATTAAGGGGGTTGGGGGGTTACATATTTAAAAAGGGGTTGGGGGTACGGGCCGTGCCAGGGGATATCAACCATTGCCCCATAACCTTCAAACTTTTCATGCAGTTCCTGGGGAAAAAACCATTTTTGGTGTGGTTAAAACACCATTAAACAAACCCCGCCCCTTTGCCACCGGGGGGGTCTGGGTGCCAGCCCTTCCTCACAAAAGCTTTTCTAGCGAATTTTGTCCCCATAACAAAGTAAACTCATGTGTGAATCATACTGTGGGTTCAGGACCAAATAAAAAGCGAAGAAATTGTCCCAAAATCCTTCAACCCTGGGGGGGACCAAAGCGGTTGCAGGAAGGTCCTGAGGGAAAATACATTTCGGGATTTATCTGCATACCGGCCCAAATTTGCAGACTAAAATTTTTTTAAATATTTCAAAATATAAAAAGCCCTATCATCATCCTTTTAGTTAGGGGGACATGTTTGGTGAAGACACACCGCTTCCCAAAATTTGTCCTTAAAAAAGGGCCATGTGTCCTCCCTAGCCTTAGTCGAAATAAGAGCATAAAAGCTGGAGATCACATGCCCGGAAGGTGGGGAAAGAATCAATCGAGGGATCGGGGACTGACTAAAAGTGATAGAGTGGCCAAATTGGGACGTAAGGGCATGTGTAATTCTAAGATAGGTGAAAATCTGGGACAACGGTAGATCAAATTCCGTCTGAATGTCCGGAAATGGTATAGTACCTGAATCTGAGTAGATTTGTGATATATGCCAAATGCCCCTAGCACACCAGCCCACCTTGTGGGACAAACCAAGTTGCCCTGGAGAGGTCTTGTTAAACCAAAGCGGAGAAAATGGATCAATACCATCAGTATAATACAGTGAGCACACCCTTTTCCAAACCAATAGGGCTTGTCTCAAGATAGGATGATCATTGAGATTGCCCTCTGAGAAGGCTGTACCACAAAAGAGGAGGTGAAGGGGGTGTCTATATTTATGACTAAACGGGGAAACTGTCAATGCCTGAACTCTGGACTATTCCTCGGTTCCCCATCTCGCCAGGTGTGATAGCTGTCCCGCTAAATAGTATAGCTGGATGTCTGGAAAGGATGCGCCTCCCTCATACCATGGGGCTGTTAGGTGTCTAGCCGCAATACGATGTCTACGTCCATTCCACACAAAGGAGAGCAATATGCTTTTAATGTGATCCAACAAATGAGCTGGTATATACACCAGGGCCTGCTGAAGAATATATAGGATTTTAAGCAAAAGTGTCATTTTAACTAGACTAATTCGGAACGCGGTTGACAGCCATAGTTTGTTCCAACTAGAAATTTTAGTTTGCAGAAAGGTCATAAGCGGATTAATGTTTAGGGCTTCAAATTCATGAGCTGATATAGATATTCTTATCCCAAGGTACGTAATAGAAGATTTTCATGCCAACGGAAGAGCAGTTGCTCTCTCCACCGGAACGTACACATCTATGGGCAGGATATTAGATTTGGACCAATTTATCGACAAACCCAAAATAGCTCCAAAGTCTGTTAAGGTTATTAGGGTAGCCTGCAGGGACTCCTGAGGATCCACCATATATAACAAGGCATCATCAGTATATAGGCTGATTTTCTCGCATAAAGGAGAGCTGGATAAACCTTTAATGCACGGGTCTGACCTAACTTTAACTGCCAGAGGTTCCAGTGCTAGGGCAAATAACAGCGGGGAGAAGGGGGCCAAGGCAAGAAATAAATAGGACCATTCAACAGAGTCGAAGGCCTTGGAAGCGTCCAAGGAGACCACGATTCGAGAGCCTACCTCATCATGTACGGCCTGCAGGTTTCTGTATAATCAGCTCAAATTTAAGGCAGTCGACTTTCCGGGCATAAACACTGTCTGATCAGCATGTACAATTGACAGAATAATTTTATTCAGTCTCCTGGCGAGTAGTTTATCCAGAATTTTAAGATCTGTTTGCAGGAGAGAGATCAGGCGGTAGGATTCACAATATAAAGGGTCCTTGCCTGGTTTAGGGAGAACCATGATAATAGCTTCGTGCATGCAGAGGGGCAGAGACTTATCCCGGAAAGCCGACTGATACACTTCCAATAATTGCGGGTCAAGAGAACCAGCATATTCACAGTAAAATTCAATAGAAAGACCATCGCTGCCAGGCGATTTAGATGGTTGGAATGACATAATAAAATCGACTATTTCCTGCTCTATGAGAGGCCGTCTAAATAATCCCTGTACTCCGGTGTCAAAGTGGGGAGGGAGAGAGTTGAAAAGTAAGACCTGGAGTCCTGTCCAGGAGAATCAGTTCGGGAATGAAGGGGTTCCGCATGCCCACGGGCTGTGCAGGCCAAAAGCCTACTGCATTTCTTACCATGTTCAAAGTAGGATTGTTTATAAAAGAGAGCCTTTTTCTGGGCCTTAGAGTACAAGCATGAATTATGGCTAACTGAAGTTCCCCCTGGGTCATACCCTTTTTCAAATGATTAATGGCAGCAGTAAATATACCCCTAGCCGTGGCCTTAAATGCATCCCAGATTACTGCTGTAGGTGCTGATCCCCTATTCTCTTGGAAAAATAAATTCCACTTGTCGAGGAAAGTAAGAAGACGGCGGGAGAATTTTCAGCCAAAACGGGTTCAGGCACCACCTGTTTCTAGGGGGCAGGTTATCCAACCTAAGCGTTAGCAAGCCAGGTGAGTGGTCAGATATAGATCTAGCAAGGTATTTTACTGACTCGACAACCGGAATCAATGATGAATGGAGAAACATGAGGTCTATGCACGACAGTGCGTTAAACTGAAGGGTAAAGCATGAATATGTGCGCGTTGTTGGGTAAAAGGTGCGCCAATTGTCCCTGTCCAGACTCGGATAATAATGACTTTAGGAATGCGGGTACACGGTCTGTCAAGCAGGGACCAGCCGGCCCAAAACAATCCAAAAATAAAGACTCCCCTGGCACAGCTCGTGAAAGTTGAGTGAAATGCCCAGCCATAACAGGATCGACTCATCTGGGATTATATGAGTCTCCTGTAGGCACACCATATCGAAATTATGTGACTTTAGATATTTAAACACCAATGCCCTCCTGATGTGATCGTTTAGCCCCCGTACATTCCATGTTAGCAAAGAGATTGCATTAACCGCCATTTACAAAGGCCATACTTACAGTTTAATGGCTGGACTAGACTAAATCCAGCAGGCAACACTATCCCATATGCTACTTGGGAAAGATAAACAGGTGCAGCTAATTGCTGAGCAATAGCTCACACACCCACCACTAGGGGAACAATTAGATGATAAAAAACTGCACATTAACTTGATACCTATATATTATGTTTTCAGACAAAAACAGTAATTGACCCCTTTTATTTTGCAACACAAGATCTACTTTCTTTAAAAAAGTATTTTTATGGAAATGCCACAATTACAGAGTATATAATACGACAAGCTTAGTACATGTCAATTTGGGATCAGGAAAAACAGGGAATAACTTGCAACCAGATGCAAGAAATAAAAAATTAAAAGAAAAAGTTAACAATAAACTGCAGCAGTACATTGGAAACAATCCACAGCATTATAAAAACAGTTATAATAGCACCAATATCAAAGGGAAGCACAGTAGATATGCAAAAATATCAAATTAAGCAATATTTAGTGAGCAGAAATTGGAAGAGAGCCATGGTTCCCATAATGTTTGTTTTTTAAGACACACATGGGGAGGGTTGGCGAGCTTCAGCTCACAAAGACAGTTGTGATTGATTCTGTTAATTATATCGGAGAGCCCTGGAATTTGAGGAGATTTCCAAGAAGAGGCAATTGCTGTACGGGTTGAGATTAACGCATGGAAGAATATTGATCTTAAAGAGATGGGAATTGAGGAGAGACCAATGTCTAACACTGCCATTTCTGGTGTGGGTTTACAACGGAAGCCGGTAATTCTGGAGATTAGGCGGAAAAAGGGTTTCCTTATTTTCCCTTTAATGAAGGGCACCCCCCACCAAAAAATGTAAAGGGGTTCCGGGTTTTAAACCACAATTTTTCCAGCAAAAACCGTGGTATTTGGGGGCAGAATGGGTAGGGGGAGTGGGGGGGAGGTCCCATCTAAGATGGTTTTTTACGATGGTTTAAATTTTTGATTCAACCCTTTTGAAGTTAGAAAGGGGGTTGTTTGGGTTTACAACCCATTTTTCTAAGGAGAATGTGCTTCCCTACTTTTTTTCCATTTGAGCATGGTAGGGATTTATCAATACCTTTTCCCATCTTAAACATCCGAAAAACCCCAGTAAAAGACCTTTTTAAAACCCCCTTTTCCCCCGACAAAAAGTTATGAAAATCTGGGGAGCAGGGGGAAACCCAAGGGCCAATCAATGGTTTTTTTGAGGTGCCCCAAATTTGAAGGTATTAAAAAAAATAGATGCCGGGGAGTTTTCACGGGGGCCTTGGGACGAAAAGACCCAAAAAAGGTTTTTAAAGGTCACCATTTTCGTAAAATATTTAAACTAACGAGGGGAAGGGTTTTGGGGTTTCCCAAGATGAGGTTGAAAAAATTTCTCATCCCAGAAACCTGGGGAACACCCAAAAGGCATCTGCTCCTTCAGGGGTTTAGGACCCATGAGGGGATCCCCGACATATTTCCCCAGAGTATCATGAGATTCCAAACGGGACTGTAGGGGGGGGGTTTGGAGGGGGGGCCCCCAAAGCATGGTTTTTAAATGCGTGCTGAACTTAACATTTTGAGGGGAAAATTTTTTTCCCCAACTCTGCCCACAAAAAAGCATTTTAATTTGCCCAAAAGGGGGAGACCCTTCGAGAAGAATAGCAACATTGTATGGGGGTAGGTTCGGCATGCCAGGCCTCCTTTTTTTTTTTTTTGGTAATATAAAATAGAAGTTTTTTGTTTCACCCTCGTTTTTTACCTTTCCTTATAAAATTGGACAAAAAACCCTTTTGGGGGTTGGATAGTAAAAATGGGGCCCGGGATGATATAAGGGATCTTTTGGGGGGAAAATGTAAAAAATTTGGGAAAAGTGACATCTTTAAAGACATTGTTTTCTAGCTACCCAAAGGGAGAGATGGATTTTTAGTCATCCTCTTTTTTTCTTTTTTTTGTTCATCAATAAAATTAAAAATTTCCCTTAGCCAAGGTCATTGGGGGGATTTGGTTACCTTGTTTCCTAAGTAATCAACTGAGGAAGGGCGCAAGAGTAAAACCCAAAAATTTTTAGGACAGGGGCCCTGTGAAAAAAAAAAAAAAAAAAAAAAAAAAAAAAATGTTATTGATTGGAAAAATAAAGATTTAGATTTATTTAACTTTTTAAAAGGAAATTGTGAGTATTCTTGTAGGGTATCCAAAATGGCCGGGTTTGAGGGGGCGGGATCAGAAAAATTTAAAAAATGACGTTTTTAAAATTTTCAGAAATATGGGATTTAATTTTGTGATTTGATTTTGGGTTAAAACCCAGAAATGGAGGGGTTTAATCCTGATTCTTTAGCAAAAGGTTTTCAATCCAAAAAATTTAAAAATTAGAGGGGGAAAGTGGAAAACCTTTGTCGAGTGCCATTCGTTAATTAAATGGGTCAAGGGGAAACCCAGAGGGGGGAGCACCATAGGGGAAACGGGGAAGAATATAAGGCTGATGGGCGGACAGCAGAAATCCAGAAAACCCAAATTTGGCAGGTTTTTCCCAAAATTTCTTCCAGTTTCTCTGCCCGAAAGCTTTTTCAGCTCTAATGAAAGGGGTTTCACATCAGAGCTGGGTCTCCCGCTATCGGTACAAGGTCTAAGATGCGTCTGTGGCATCTCTCGTTTTGTCTCCGGGAATTTAAAACCATCAAACTTTATGAATGGAAAAAGGAATGATGGGGTTTAAGTCTGGGGGCCTAAAATTTTTAGCATATATTTTTAATGTCGTTTTTTAAAGCAACGATATGGGTCTAAAAATTAGCTACTTTGCCCCCCCGCCTTTAACCGGGGTTTTGGGGTTTTTGTGTTTGATTGCCTAAAAAAATTTCTTTAGGGGGTTTGGGGGTGAGTGCAATCTTTAAAAAAAGTTGGTCATGGGGGGGCAAAACCCTCAGAATAGAGGTGGTAATACTCATTCGAAACCCCATCTGGCCGGGGGCTTTGTTCAGTTTAAATAGATTTTGAATTTTTTTTTGTTTTTCCCCCCTGCTTTGGGGAAAAAGGGGATTTTTAAAAGATGTTTATTTGGGAATAAATTTAAATTTTTGGTAGCTTCCCCGGGAAAAATAGAAAACATTAAAGCCCACCACTGAGGGGGGTTGGGGAATTTTTATTCCTCTCGCAGGTTATAGATTTTCCCAAAAAAAATTGCGAAAATTTTGGGTTTGGCGTTTTCCTAGGGGGGTTGTTTTTTTTTTTTAAATGGGTTTTTTGTAGTTAGGTATGCAATTTTGGAGGGGGGGGTTTGCTGCGCTTTAACTCTTCGGGCGGGGAAAATTTTAGAGGGGCTTCCCCCTTGTATTTTAAAACTCCCAAATTTGTTTGAGCACGAAATTTTCAGGGTTGTTGAAAATTTAGAGAAAAACAAAAGGTGGGTTTTAGTTTTTTTTGGTTTAGTTGTTATCAAGGGTTTGGGTTTTCCCTTTTAAAATTTTTTTTCATAAACTATTTTAAAATCGGTTAAAAAAGATTATCTAATGGGGGCCCTTTTTATTTTTTTTTGAACGCTAGCTTTTGGGGAGGGAAAAAAACCTCTTATAAAGGGTTTTTTAAATGGGCAAACCATAAGGATTTTGGAGGGGGAAACTGAGTTATTTTTTTCCTTTCCCAAAAAATCTTCAAGAGATTTCCTAGTTAAGAGCCCTTTTTTTGTGAGTTTTTAAGGAGATAGTTATTCATTCCCCAAGATGGGCAAAGGGGTGGGAAAATGAAGCGGGGTTTGGGAGGGTAATCGGAGCGGGGGTCGACCATTAAATTGGCCAAAAAGCCCCCTTAGGGGGAAGAAATTTTTAAATCCCCCAAAAAAGAGTTCTATTTTTGGAATAAAACAAAAGGGGGTTTTAAAAAAAAAAGGTGAAAGTTTTTTTTCCAGACTTGGGGAATATATCCCCAAAATTATCATGTGGCTCTTCTTCAAAAGTTAAAGATTTTTTTCTAAGAAGGGGGAGCCCCCTGGTTTTAAACTATCTAACGTTCCATCCATTACAGTATTAAAATCCCCCCCAAAAAAAACTAAACCCCCCCTTTTTCCTTAAATTTGGCTTTTTAATACCACTTTCCTTATGAAGTATTTGTTTGGAGTTTTGGGGGCGTATAAAAGGGAACTAAGGGGGAATGGCTTAGAAAATTTTCTTCCCCAAATTAGATAAAGTATCTCCCCAAGGGTTGTGAGGGTTGGGGAAAAATTAAAAGTAATTGTATTTTTTTTTCAGAAATTTTTAAACCCCGCTTTCTTTTTTTGGGGGCATGAGCCTGAAAAAGTGTGAGAAGTGGGCGGTTACGAAACCCAGGGAAAACTTCTTTCCCGAAAAATCGTTTTGAAGACCCTATAATTTTCCCCTTTAAAATCTAAAGGGGGTCTTTTTTTCCCCAAAAAAAAAAAAAAAAGTAGTTTTAAAGGGTGAGTTTTAAAACCCTTTTTACGTTGTAAGACAAACATTTCAAACACCATGGTCAGAGGAAGAGGGAGTGTGAGTAGATATGCGTAAGAGAGCCCCTAATGTGAAAGAAGTGCTTTTTATTTAAACTTTGGGAGAATCATCTTGAAAACCCCTGCATTTGGGAAAAATACAAAAAAACAGAGAAACCAAAAAACAATTTCATAAAGTTATCCCCTTTGGGTGAAGGGGGTATTGTGGGGGCATTTCCCCCCTAAAAAAGAGAGAGGGAGAGAGGATACCATCGGAAAATATAGGGGAGATTTGAAACTCCTGGAGGAAGTCCAGTTAAGATAAGGAATTTTAAAAACAACAGTTTAGAAAGTCCCTTACCCGAGGACCAGATTTTTGATCCCGATCAGTCGGGAGGTTTTAAACCCACCCCAGAGGGGGTTTCCATTTCTGGACGTTTGTTTTCTTTTCCCAAACGGACTTGATTTTTGGTTTAAAGGGAAATTTGCCCCCATTGCCTTTGGTTTGGAAATTGCTTCATCCGGGGTAGAAACATATAAATTTGGGGGCCATCTTTTGTGAGAAAAAAGTTTCTCCCGGAAGCCCCAACGATAGGGGAAAGCCTCTTTTCCCTGAGAAAATTTTTTGAAGGGTTTTTGGGAAATCGGGGTTTTGCGCATCTGGTGGGTTTCGGGTAAGTCCCCGGGGGAAAAGGGGAAAAGGGTTTTGGGAAACTTTCCGGGGAAGGAGTCCATCTTTCGTAGGGGTCGCAGGGAATCTTCCCTTTATATGGGAAAAATGGGAAAGCGCGCGATTGTTTTCGCGTGGGAAACCCGCTGGGGGAGCCCCGAGGTTTTTGGTTTTTCTGTGAATTCTGTCGATTATGAGGTTTGGGAGTTGCATTTGGGGTGGGATTAAACCATCAAAAAACCTTTGGAAAAGCAGGAGCTTTATCCGGAAGGGGAAAAATTTTAGGGGTGCCTTGTTTCGGGCGTTATTACGTCTCAAACTATCTTCTAGGTCTAGAACCTTTCTTTAAAAGGCGTTGGATTCCTCTTCTAAGGGGATGTTTTGGGGTCAATGAGGGAGTTTTTTTTTTGGGAGTTTGCAAATTCTGACATCTTGGGTTTTTATATGTTCGGTTTTTAGAAAGGGTAGGGATTGAAAGTCCCGTTTAAGGTCTGAGACTCTCCCTTTAAAATCTGCCTGGAACTGCACCCCGGGAAAGGGAAAAAGTTAAAAAAACGTTTTTAGGGGGGAAGTTGTTTAAAAGGGGTGAGTCTCCTGATCTTCAAGAGCTCTAGAAACGACCCCGAATTTCCCCCCTTGAAGAAGTTTAAGGGGGGGTGCGAAGCAAATTGTAGACCCTTTTTTAATTTTTGTTTCATTTTGGGGCTAGTGGGAAAGAAGTTTAGGAAGCTTGGTGGGTTTAGCCTTAGGAAATTTTTTTTTGAAGTGCCACCCATATTAATTTGGGGGAAAAAAAACCCAAAAAAGTTGAAAATAAAAGGGGGGTAGAAATGAAATTTTTTTTTTTTTTTTTTTCCCTTTTTCCTTTCCCTTCTTTGGGAAAGTAGTTCCCACCAAAGGTGCAGCAGATAAAAAGGGGTTGTGCAAAATGAAGCGTAGTGTTTTCCGTCAGGGGGAGGTTTGGGAAGTAGTGGTTTCACCGCAAAACAGTTTTGATTTTGCTGAAAATCAAAGGGTTTTTTGAAGACAGGGAAAGAGAATCCCGAAAAACTGAATTTTTTTCTGGGGAAAAAGTCACTGGAATTGTCCAAATATTTGGTTTTTGGTTTTGGGGCCCCAAGCACTTTTTAGAAAGATGTCCCGTGTAAAGACAATTTTTAAATATTTTTTAAGAATTTCAATTTAAAACACAGATAACTGGAAAAATTTTTTATTTTAAAGGGGTCCTCCCAGCCCAAAAACCCCCCGTAGAGGGGAAAATTAAAACTTTTTGGGGGGGGCCAAAAAATTTTTTTTAAAAAAATTCATTATATCAAAAAACACCAAATTTTTTTTAAAAAAAATCCCCCCTTTTATATTTTAATTTCTTTCCCAAAAATTATTTAACCTTAAAACCCTAAAAATAAAATTATTTTCTTAATATTTCCTTTAATCTAAAACCTTCCCTCCAATATAAATAACCCTTTTTTCCCTTTTTTTTTTTCCAATTTTTTTTTTTTCCCCCCTTGGGGGGGTTTTTTTTTGGGGGAATTGGGGGGGGGGGGGGGGGGTGGCGAAGGTATCCGTTTGCGCTTTAAACCCGGGGCCCGGGGGTGTTTTTTTTTTTTTTTTTTTTTTTTTTTTTTTTTTTTTTTTTTTTTTTCAGCCTAGGTTCCTTTTATTGAGCGTCAGACCCCCTTTAAAAAGGGGCTGGAGCCAGCCGCGGGTGCGCTCCAAAAACTACAACAGCGACCCGCGATGGGCAAAGGGTGGGCAGGGCCACCGAACGGGGCGCTCAGACTCAGAGAAGGCAGGTATTTGCTGTCGGGACCGGAGCTACCGCTGTGCTTCGACTCACCCGGCCGTAGGTATCAGAAGGAGAGGATCGGAGCTGAGAAGCTATGTAGCCAGAGGTAAGACCTAAGATGGCGGAGGCTCCCGCCGGGTTTAGGGAGGCCGGAGATATAACAGCCCGGTTCTTAGGGTGTAGATCTTTGATCTGAGCGGTTTCAGCACCGGAAGAATTAACGTCTTCTCATACACTGCAGACTGCGTTTTGGAGCGTTTTGATCACTCTTTTTGGCTTAGTAGAGCCGGTTCTTTGGAGCCTAGTCCAGGAGCTAGCCCTCCACACGTCCTATCTCATCCCTGCTCAGGCCACGCCCCCCAAGATCTACTTTCTAATAGTGTCATTGATCGTACTATAGAATATAATGGAAAACCGCTAAAAAATTCAAAATGGGGCAAAATGTGAAAAAAAGTACTTGCGCCATGTTTACTTGTATTTTGTTTTTACGGCATTCAATCTTCGGTAAAAATAATGTGTTGTCTGTATTCTACAGGTTGATACAAATCTGGACATACCAAACATGTGCCGTTTTCATTATGTTTTGGTACTGTAAACAAATTCCAAACATTTTCTATTTTTCAAATTTGTGCCGTGGCGCCATTTTCTGCGACCAATAACTTTTTTGCACTAACATATACGGACTTGAGTGAGGTGGCATTTTTTGCGGGCTGAAGTGTAGTTTTTATTGCTACCAGTTTGGAATACATGGGACTTTTTTATTTAATTTATTCCAATTTTTATTAGATGTGAAAAAACACAATTTTGGTGTTTGGATTTTTTTTCCTTTTATTGTGTTCAGTGTATGGGATAAATTATGTCATATTTTAATAGATTGGACTTTTTTGGATGTGGTGATACCAAATATATGTAACTTTTTTATTTTACTTTTTTCTATTTGTAAAATGGCAAAATTTAAAAAAAAAAGTTAAAGAAATTTAAAAGTTAAAAACATAACTTTCAATATTTTCTTTTTTTTTTTTTTTTTTACACTTTAAAAACTTTCTTTTACTTCAACTTTGAGTCCCCCTAGTGACTTTTCCACTTGTGGGCTCGATCATTTATACAGCCTAATGCATTGTAATACAATGCATTAGGGTGTACAAAGATGGCAATTTTACTACTTCCTGCCTGGGGCAGAAAGTAGTAAAACATAAAACATGGCGACAATGGAAGCCTTCACAAGGCTGCCATGCTAACTGATTGGGCGCCCGCGATTTCGCTGCAGGTACCGAAATGAGGAATGCCGCAGCCATCTTTGCTTTGGCTTCTAAAGGGTTAAACAGCACACGATCCCACTAGAAAGCCCCTTACCGGCATTGGGATATATGCATACGTTCAGGTGCGGTAAGGGGTTAAACACAGTACTGATGTTACGCTGCTATTATTTTGCACATAACTGTATATTAATTTTGCGTAAAACATTTTGTGGCCTCATGAGTCAATTTCTGTTAACTAAAGAAGAATGATTTTTTGATTGACACAGCTTATAGAATTATGTGGGAGATCTGATGTAACATCTTGAGTTCACATCACTAAGTTGCAGACTGTGTTAATGACTTTCATTATGTTAATTTCAAAAAGGAAGCATAAGGAAGGAAAATGAAAGGAAATATGTTTACAAAATCCTTACTTGGGTAGATGCATTACTTTCTCATTAAATTAAACATAAGAAAGTAAGAAAAAGGTTTTTCATTAATATTAACTATTAATTTGAATCCCTAGAATAGAGATTTGAATTTATATCAATGTTCTGTACAGACAATTAGATTACTACAAGATTCAAAAGTAATAGGCAAAGCAATATCTTAATTACTTAGAGATGTTTTTTTGGTCAAAACTGTTTCACACCACAAATACCACATTATAAAACTGTAGGAATGTGTTTGTGGTGGGTGTCAGCTTTTTCCTACAGCTGACACCCTATTACAGTGGCAGATATAACTGTATGATGATCAGGGTCCTAGTGAAGGCCTCTAGACCTGCCATCTGGTTATTTCTATTACACCCTGGCAGAGTAATAGGATATTTTTATTTTCCCACTTAGTAAAGTATTAGCATATTCATATATGCTAATACATTATAATCTGTGTCAGTCTGACACAGGCAGTGATCAGGACATCACACAGTGTGCCTTGATCACTGACTTGATACACAGACAGCCCTGGGGCTACTCTAGGTCCCCAGGGCTGACTGTGCAGCCGTTCCCCGGGCTCTGTCGGGAAACCCTTTGATTACACTGCGGTGACGATCCGCGGCAGTCAAAGGGTTAAAGCACCGGGGGTTTCCCCCGCTCTCCGGTGCTCGCAGGAGCTGCGCTGGGATCAGGGCTGTGTAGTAAAGTGCTGTTTTAAGCGCTGCTGCGGCGCCAGGCCCCGCAAACTCCGGTGTCTGCATCGACGTCAAAAGACGTCACTGCAGACGAATGACCTGAAATGCCTGCTGTCAAAAGACGGTGGGCGGTTGTTAAGGAGTTAAACAATTGGGAAGCACACCAGCAAACTGGCAGCGGGAGTAGGAGTAAGTGAGGTAATAAAGGTTCCAGTACCCGGAACGGTGTGCAAGCCATAGGGGACGTGTAAGTGTTCGCCGGTCAGAGACCATGGCGGGAATGGAGCAGGGATAGGTTAGTGATGGCTGGGCCAAGAGAGGCAGAAACAAACACATCCACGTTCCAGAGCTGGGACCACGGAGCACATTAGGACAGTCATTAGGGTTACATATGGGACATTGGACTGGAAGGAATGTCAGATGGAAATGTAGGCAGAGCAACAGACCCACAGAACAAGAAGCATAAAGGAGAAAGGTAAGTTATATTTTAAAAGTTACTGATAGTAGCTTTGATCAGGCACTGACTCCAAACACCAAAAAGCAATACACGTAAGAACATTGGAGGGTAAGCACACCAGAACCCTCCATAGATATGTGGAGCTACATGCTCACGCACTCCAATATTATACCAATCATTCCTCTAGAGGACAATTATATTTCCTCTGGAAACGAGCATCACTACCAACTATAGTCCCTGAAGAAGTATTTTATTGGTAAGTACAGAAATATGTTGGAGCTTTGGCATTTTGTTAGGGCAATATAGGGGCTAGATATAACTGGGACAGGTTCCTGACGGGGTTGCCCCTTTTGGGTCAAGTGCTCTGTAAGTTAGGATACAAAAGCACAATAGCCACCCCAATAGGGCAAACATAGGGTCAGTTGCCCCATATACGTGGACCTCATAGTCAATCCTTCAGGACCTGGTAAGATACACCATCTGTTATGTGGTATAGGTTTTATATAATTGAAGAGTTATATTGTAGCATACATATACATTGAAGAAAATAATTATTTGATTCCTTGCTGATTGTATAAGTTTGCCCACTAACAAATACATAAACAGTCTATAATTTTAAGGGTAGGGTAATTTTAACATTGAGAGATAGAATATCCAAAATAAAATCCAGAAAATCACGTTGTATAAATTATATAAATTTATTTGCATTTTGCTAAAATAAATAAGTATTTGATCTCCTACCAACTATTAAGAGTTCTGGCTCCATCAGACCAGTTAGATTCTCCTAATAAACTCTTTACCTTCATTAAAGACAGCTGTATTAAATAGCTTTATAAAAGACTCCTGTCCACAGATTCAATTACTCAGTAAGACTCTAACTTCTACAACATAGGCAAGACTAAAGAGCTTTCTAAGGATGTCACGGACAAGATAATAGACCCGCACAGAGCTGGAATGGGCTACAAAACCATAAGTAAAATGCTGGGTGAGAAGGAGACAACTGTTGGTACAATAGTAAGAAAATGGAAGAAATACAAAATTGCTGTCAATCGACATTAATCTGGGGCACCATGCAAAATCTCACCTCGTGAGGTATCCTTGATCATGAGGAAGGTGAGAGATCAGCCTAAAACTACACGGGGGGGAACTTGTTAATTATCTTAAGGTAGCTGAGACCACAGTCACCAAGAAAACCATTGGTAACACATTACGCCATAATGGTTTAAAATCCTGCAGTGCCCGCAAGGTCCCCCTGCTCAAGAAGGCAAATGTGCAGGACTGTCTGTAGTTTGACATTGAACACCTGGATGATACTGGGAGTGATTAGGAGAAGGTGCTGTGGTCAGATGAGACAAAAATTTAGCTCTTTGGCTTTAACTCAACTCGCAGTGTTTGGAGGAAGAGAAATGCTGTCTATGACCCAAAGAACACCGTCCCACTGTCAAGCATGGAGGTGGAAACATTATGTTTTGAAGGTGTTTCTCTGCTAAGGGCACAGGACTACTTCACCGCATCAATGGGAGAATGGATGGAGCCATGTACCATAAAATCCTGAGTGACAGGACATTAAAAATGGGTCGTGGCACGGTCTTCCAGCAAGACAATGACCCAAAACATACAGCCAAGGCAACAAAGAAGTGGCTCAAAAATAAGCACATTAAGGTCACTTAATCCCATAGAAAACTTATGGAGGGAGCTGAAGCTCTGAGTTGCCAGCGACAGCCTCAAAATCTTAATGATTTAGAGATCATATGCAAATAGGAGTGGACCAAAATTCTTTCTGACGTGCGCAAACCTCATCATCAACTACAAAAAATGTCTGACTGCTGCAAGGGTTTTGCCAACAAGTATTAAGTCTCGAGGGATCAAATAGTTATTTCTCACTGCAAAATGCATTTATATAATTTTATACAATGTGATTTTTCTGGATTTTAATTTTGATATTCTATCTCTCAATGTTAAAATTAACCTACCCTTAAAAAATATAAACTGTTCATGTCTCTGTCAGTGGGCAAACTTACACAGTCAGCACGGGATCAAATAATTATTTCCTTCACTGTAGATGGCAATTATTGTTAGTGTGTGATTTTCCTATATATGACTACAAGCTCTGGGCTGTTATTGATATTCTAATGGATATGTGTATTTTGTAGTTCTAGAAGTAAAAGTTATATTTTAATGTTATTACCCTCCAATGTTCTAAGAAGGTAAGTAAACCCATTCAAACCCATTAAAAAACATGACCCCAATTTAAGGTTAGGGATATAGTTACAGGTATGATTAGGGTTACATTTAGGGTTAGGTTCAAAATGCAAAAAATGTCCCAAACCCAGACTGGTATTAAACAGGGACAGATCTGAGCAGTAGTAGTAGTATCTAGTTTTACTACTGGTAACACTAGCAGTAAATGATTGTTGGCAGGAATAGGTATATTCACTGTACATCCAGTATTTTGTTATGTTTTAAGGATTAGTCCTACCACATCAACTTTAGGGTATGTTCACAAGGTGTCTTTTGGGGCGTATTTTGTCACATATTTCGGGCATAATTTTGCAAGTGCGTAATTCCAAAGTGCAAATGCTCAGCATTTATGGCGCGCAATAATGCATGCCGTAATACACAGTGTGAACTCCATCTTAAGAAATTTGCTTAAAGGAATCACTAGACATTAAGCTATAGTGACTTGTTAACACCAGTGAAGTGAAGACTTCCCAGCAGCAGTAGTTCATAGCATAAGCATTATGTGGCTGCACGTTTCTAATGTCTGTTTCTGTAGAACAACTTAGGCTGTGGGCCTATAGCCATTTTCAACACATAGATTAGGTATGGTGCAAATTATGTAAATATTTAATCAAGAGAATCCTTGTGTAAACATACAGTTAGGTCCATATATATTTGGACACTGACACAAATTTTGTTTTTTGTACCTGTTTACTGAAACATATTCAAGTTATAGTTATGTAATGGACATGACATAAAGTCCTGACTTTCAGCTTTCATTTGAGGGGACCCACATTAAAATTGGTTGAAGGTTTTAGGAGTTTCAGCTCCTTAACATGTGACTCCCTGTTTTTAAAGGGAACAAAAGTAATTGGACAAATGAAATAATTGTAAATAAAATGTTAATTTCTAATACTTAGTTATAAACCCTTTGTTGGCAATTATGGCCTGAAGTCTTGAACTCGTGGACATCACCAAACGCTGTGTTTCCTCTTTTTTAATGCTCTGCCAGGCCTTTGCTGCAGTGGTTTTCAGTTGCTGTTTGTTGGTGGGGTTTGTCAGAATTTTAATCTGTAACAAGTGAAATGCTGCTCATTTGGGTTGAGATCGGGTGACTGACTTGGCCATTCACGAATATTCCACTTGTGTGCTGTAATAAACTCCGGGGTTGCTTTGCTTTTTGTTTTGGGTACTTGTCCATCTGTATTATGAAACAACGACCAGTTTGGCTGGATTTGAGCTCTCATTTCGTCTCTGAATACCTCAGAATTCATCTGGCTGCTTCTGTCCTGTGTCACATCACCAATACACACTAGTGACCCAGTGCCACTGGCAGCCATGCATGCCCAAGCCATCACACTGTCTCCACCGTGTTTAACAGATGATGTGGTATGCTTTGGATCATGAGCTGTATCACGTCTTCACCATACTTTTTTCTTTCCATCATTCTGGTAGAGGTTGATCTCGGTTTCATCCATCCAAAGAATGTTCTTCCAGAACTGTGCTGGCTTTTTTTTAGATGTTGTTTAGCAAAGTCCAATCTAGCCTTTTTATTCTTGAGGCTTATGAGTGGCTTGCACTGTGCAGTGAACCCTCTGTATTTACTTTCATGCAGTCTTCTCTTTATGGTAGATTTGGATATTGAAACACCTACATCCTGGAGAGTATTCAGAAACAAACTGTGTGCTCAAATCTAGCCAAATGCAGCCAAACTGATTGGTCGACGTTTCATAATACAGACAATGACCCAAAACATAAAGCCAAAGCAACCCAGGACATTATTAAAGCAAAGAAGTGGAATATTCGTGAATGGCCAAGTCAGTCACCTGATCTCAAACCAAGTGAGCAACATTTCACTTGTTAAAGACTAAACTTCAGACAGAAAGGCCACAAACAAACAGCAACTGAAAACTGCTGCAGTAATGGCCTGACAGAGATTAAAAAGCAGGAAACACAGCGTTTGGTGATGTCCACGAGTTCAAGACTTCAGGCCATAATTGCCAACAAAGGGTTTATAACTAAGTATTAGAAATTAACATTTTATTTACAATTATTTCATTTGTCCAATTACTTTTGGTCCCTTTAAAAACAGGGAGTCACATGTTAAGGAGCTGAAACTCCTAAAACCTTCAACCAATTGTAATGTGGGTCCCCTCAAATGAAAGCTGAAAGTCAGGACTTTATGTCATGTCCATTACATAACTATAACTTGAATATGTTTCAGTAAACAGGTACAAAAAACAAAATTTGTGTCAGTGTCCAAATATATATGGACCTAACTGTATAAGGGCATTGAGAAAGGGGGTGGTGCTTCCCCCGAAAAGTCGCACAGGTGGGTGTTTCGTTCCACCCGGTATCTGATGGTCCCAAACTACCCAGGTTGCTGGGAAATCAGATGGACTGAGTTGAACGGACGTATGAATGCTGTAACATAGACACTTGAGAATACCACATACAGTGGGATAAAAAAGTATTTAGTCAGCCACCAATTGTGCAAGTTCTCCCACTTAAAAAGATGAGAGAGGCCTGTAATTGACATCATAGGTAGACCTCAACTATGAAAAATAAAATAAGAAAACAAATCCAGAAAATCACATTTGGAAAAAATCTGATTGGGAAATAATTTATTTTCAAACTATGGTCGAAAATAAGTATTTGGTCACCTACAAACAAGCAAGATTTCTGGTTCTCACAGACCTGTAACTACTTCTTTAAGCGGCTTCCTCTGTCCTAATTACCTGTAGTAATGACACCTGTTTGAACTTGTTATCAGTATAAAAGACACCTGTCCATAACCTCAAACAGTCACACTCCAAACTCCACTATAGTGAAGACCAAAGAGCTGTCGAAAGACACCAGAAACAAGATTGTAGCCCTGTACCAGGCTGGGAAGACTCAATCTGCAATAGGCAAAGCAGCTTGGTGTGAAGAAATAAACTGTGGGAGCAATAATTAAAAATGGAAGACATACAAGACCACTGAAAATCTCCCTTCATCTGGGGCTCCATGCAACAAAGGAGTCTCTTCGTAAGAAGCATTTCAAGGTCCTGGAGTGGCCTAGCCAGTCTCCAGATCTCAACCCATAGAAAACCTTTGAGGGAGTTGAAAGTCTGTGTTGCCCAGCAACAGCCCCAAAACATCAGTACTCTAGAGGAGCTGTGCATAGAGGAATGGGCCAACATACCAGCAACAGTGTGTGCCAACCTTGTGAAGACTTACAGAAAACGTTTGACCTCTGTCATTTCCAAAAAAGGATATATAACAAAGTATTGAGAAGAACTTTTGTTATTGACCAAATACTTATTTTCCACCATAATTTGCAAATAAATTCTTTCCAAATCAGACAATGCGATTTTCGGGATTTGTTTTCTCAGTTTGTCTCTCATAGTTGAGGTCTACCTATGATGTCAATTACAGGCCTCTCTCATCTTTTTAAGTGAGAGAACTTGCACAATTGGTGGCTGACTAAATACTTTTTTTTCCCCACTGTACATTTAAATCAAAGTGTTGGAAGTTTTGGAAATACCCTAATACCCTAATATGTACAAAGATTCACTTGATTAAATATTTATATACTGTATGTTGCACTTTACCTGATCTATGTGTTGAAAGTGACTGTTTGAGAGAAGGAAGAAGGCTCTCTATGGTACAGCATGGTTGCTCAATTCATTTACAAATGAGGTGGTTATCCTTTGAAAGGCATATGGCCATTGCCTTGCACTTGTATCATACTGCATTTTGATGGGTACAACCTAACATTGCTGTATACATTGCTTCTTGTTGTCTACCCATATGGTAGTATAACCTTCCTACAGCATGTTCACATTTTCCTGTTAGCCTCAGTAACATTATTTCAAGAAAAACTTTTCTTTATATTCCAAATGGATTGGGTGGAAGCAGCGCAGCATAGAGAACATAGTCAAAAACATTTTTAGCCTCTGGGAGAAAAACATCGAAACCCTCTCAGTAGACATAAAAGCAAAATTAACTACTTATTTTGGTCTTACCACATGGTATTTAGCCAGGGAAATATACAGTACTACTCCAGTACTAATTTAGCCGCTCAGAAAAGCCAGGAAGTTTAATATGGTTACACTCTCATTACCATGTATCATTGTCAACCATTTGACTGAGATGTCAGACCGTTATAATATCTCATTTTACTATTGGGATAAGATAGGCTTGTAATTGTAAAGGATAAGAGAGCCATATCTGGAAGGAAATCAATGTCTACAGCTGGACCACCCGGGCAGGGCAGTATTACAGGAGGGAGGGGGGGAGGGAATCGCGGCGTGAGGAAACATAGGAGTGATGTAGAAGGTATATGACTGGTTTTGTTTATAGAAATAAAACGAGATGAGTTGTGAGGTAAACAACTCTACACTTTACTCTATAAATGTCTTAGCTACCTTACAAGCTATTCCATATTAATGAATCAAATTTGCATGGTTAACGTCATAACGTTCTTGTATCTATGATAAGTGGTTAAAATTTGAAAATGTTAATTTTTCCAATGCTATAATTTTCAATGATCCTTTTCAGACTTATGCTCCATCAGAATGTTATCTTGTGCTTTATAATGTCTGTTTTTGCATTTCATATTGGAATTTAATAAAAACAGTTTAAAAAGAAAAAAAAAAGAAAAAAAATATATATTGTGGAGTCCATTGCAGAAATTAATAGCATAATCTTTCTGCTCTGTGTGTGCAGGGCCGTTCCTATGTGCGGCGATTATACACAGTGCGGCTGCTTGTACAGGAAGACGGCAGGATGGATCGTTACCGTCCTGCCTTCTCCATTGTATATACAGAGCTCAGTGACCGCTGTACATACATTATCACAGGGGACGTGATGCCTCCTGCAACACTGGGTCTCATAGGCCGGAAGCCTCTTCTGGCCCAGGAGATCCTGGAAACTGTGTGCCGGCTTAAGCAGCGTGATGACGTCAAGCCACTTACACTGTACACCTGCTCCTGGTTCTACTGCTTACACCGGAGCCGGCTGCACCGAGAGGGAACATGTAGAGATTGTAACGGATGCGGCGATAACCGCATACGTTGAAGAGCTGACCGCTGACATCTGGGTGTGGATCCACTGTGGTCACCGCAGGTGAGATGGTATATGGAGACCACGCCAGGGTCTAAGGGGCCCCGGTCTTCATTGGAGTCTGCCGTAAATCGGGACAGACTTAGCTGTGGGGACCCCCAGGTCGCCACCCCTGACGTGGCTACCTGCGGTGACAGCCAAGGTGCAGGACAGGAACACAGGAGGTGGTAGACAGGAACATAGGTAGCTGGAGACGACGTACACCAAATCAGGCCACGGCAGGAACAGGACAGGTAACACAGCAGGATACAGCAGGTACAGGACAGGGATCACGGCAGGATACAGCAGGAACAAGACAGGGATCACAGCAGGATACAGCGCAAACAGGACAGCAGATATAGGACAGCAGAAGACGGCAGAAATATGGTCAGGAGCTCTGGCGGGCCACAGGAACTGAACCAGCAACTAGGGGTTAAATCCAGAGAGGCTGGCAGGAGCTCAGAGATGGACACTACAACAAACAATGGACTGACTGCAACAAACACAGCACAGGACTGGAAACCAATAAAAGACAGGAAGTTACCACGCGCACGCCTTAGGAGGCACAATGCGCACACAGGACCCCAGGAGGCAGGAGTGAGTGCTAGTGGGTAAGTACCAGGAGTCACTCTCAGCATGCAGGGAAACAGGCAAGACAAGGAAGGCACGACACGCTGGCGGCCCATGGCAGGGACCGTAGCGTGAACCGTGACAGTACCCCCCCTCAAAGCCCCTCCTCCCCATCCAAATCAAAGAATGGCAACCCCAAAACCCAGTACGGGCTGTATGATAGTATAGTATAGGGAACACCTAGATAAGGAGGTGCATGGGAGGAACAAACGGGGCACCAGCCAACATGGGGGGGGAACTCAGGGCGGGCAAACTGGCAAAAATGCGTACGGACACTCTGGGCGGGACCATGAGCTAGGCAACGGACGCACTGGGCGAGACCATGAGCTAGGCAACGGACGCACTGGGCGAGACCATGAGCTAGGCAATGGACGCTCTGGGCAGGATCATGAGCTAGGCAATGGACGCTCTGGGTTCGACCATGAGCTAGGCAAGGGACGCTCTGGGCGGGACCATGAACTAGGCAACAGACGCCATGGGCGGAACCATGAGCTAGGCAACGGAGGCTCTGGGCGGGACCATGAGCTAGGCAAGGGACGCTCTGGGCGGGACCATGAGTTAGGCAACGGACGCTCTGGGCGGGACCATAAGCTAGGCAACGGATGCTCTGGGCGGGACCATGAGCTAGGCAACGGATGCTCTTGGCGAACCATGAGCCAGCAGACAGACAGACACTGGGCGAACCATGAGCCAGCGGACAGACACTCTGGGCAAACCATGAGCCAGTGGACAGGGATACTGACAGTCTGGGCGAACCATGAGCCAGCGGACAGAGATACTGACACTCTGGGCGAACCATGAGCCAGCGGACAGGGATACTGATGCTCTGGGCGAACCATGAGCCAGCGGACAGGGATACTGACACTCTGGGCGAACCATGAGCCAGCGGACAGAGATACTGACACTCTGGGCAAACCATGAGCCAGCGGACAGACACTCTCGGCGAACCATGAGCCAGCGGACAGACAGACACTCTGGGTGAACCATGAGCCAGCGGACAGACAGACACTCTGGGCGAACCATGAGCCATCGGACAGACAGACATTCTGGGCTTACCATGAGCCAGCGGACAGAGATACTGACACTCTTGGAGAACCATGAGCCGGCGGACAGAGATACTGACACTCTGGGCGAACCATGAGCCAGCAGACAGAGATACTGACACTCTGGGCGAACCATAAGCCAGCGGACAGACAGACACTCTGGGCGAACCATGAGCCAGCGGACAGACAGATACTCTGGGTGAACCATGAGCCAGTGGACAGACAGATACTCTGGGTGAACCATGAGCCAGTGGACAGACAGACACTCTGGGCGAACCATGAGCCAGCGGACAGACAGACATTCTGGCTTACCATGAGCCAGCGGACAGAGATACGGACACTCTGGGTGAACCATGAGCCAGCGGACAGAGATACTGACACTCTGGGTGAACCATGAGCCAGCGGAGAGAGATACTGACACTCTGGCTGAACCATGAGCCAGCGGACAGAGATAGTGACAATCTGGGTGAACCATGAGCCAGCGGACAGAGATACTGACACTCTGGGTGAACCATGAGCCAGCAGACAGACATGACAGCAGGTAACAGCAGAAAAATGTTGGTGAGGTCACCACGGCGGGATCCATGGTCAGTCCATTCTGTAACGGATGCGGCGACAACAGCATACGTTGAAGCGCCGACCGCTGACATCCGGGTGTGGATCCACTGTGGTCACCGCAGGCAAGATGGTATATGGAGACCACGCCAGGGAGCGGCATCTAAGGGGCCCCCGGTCTTCACCGGAGCCCGCCACAAGGCAGGATGGACTTAGCTGCGGGGACCCCCAGGTCGCTACCCCTGACGTGGCTACCTGCGGTGACAGCCGAGGTGCAGGACAGGAACACAGGCGGTGGTAGAAAGGAAACATAGGTAGCCGGAGACGACGTACACCACATCAGGCCACGGCAGGAACAGGACAGGTAACACAGCAGGATACAGCAGGTACAGGACAGGGATCACAGCAGGATACAGCAGGAATAGGACAGCAGATATAGGACAGCAGAAGATGACAGAAATATGGTCAGGAGCTCTGGTGGGCCAGAGGAACTGAACCAGCAATTAGGGGGTTAAATCCAGAGAGGCTGGCAGTAGCTCAGAGATGGACACTACAACAAACAATGGACTGACTGCAACAAACACTGCACAGAACTGGAAACCAATAAAAGACAGGAAGCTACCACACACGTGCCTTATGAGGCACAGTGCGCACACAGGACCCCTGGAGGCAGGAGCGAGTGCTAGTGGGTAAGTACAAGGAGCCACTCTTAGCCAGCAGGGAAACAGGCAAGACAAGGAAGGCACAACACACTGGCGGTCCATGGCAGGGGACCGTAGCATGAACCGTGACAGAGAAGAGTACTTTTTTTTTTTTATATTCATTGGCTCCAGGGGGTACGTACCTGGCTACAAGGGGCAAATAACTACATGGCTACACTGGGCAACTAGCTACAGGGGCCTATAAAACGAAATAATAAGGATCTATATTTCTACTTAATAGGAGACCGAGATACCTACCTAATGGGGCGCTGTATACCTACCTAATTGAGGACTGCCTACCTAATTTGGGGTGTACCTACATACTGTCTTAGGGAATTTAACTGCTGGTATATAAAACAAGACTAAAACTTGGTGCACAAATGGGAGCCCCATAGCCATTTGGGGCACAGAGAGGTAATTATTACCGTTTGGAGTGCTATAGATGGGGAGTTTGTACAGAGGTAGGAATTGGTAGAGAAGTGTTGATAAAGTGAGGAGTCTAAGATGTTTGTTTTGTAAATTCTACAGTGAAGAGTCATGGCCGGAAGAAAACGTCATGGTGGTCTGGGCCAGATGAAGAAGAGAAAGAGAACAACTCTTCAGAGACGTTTCCTGTTAGTGCCTGGATGTAACTTTACTGTAATTGCTTATATATCTGCAAAGTCTGTGTACAATTTGTATGTATGGTCACTGTATGTCGGTAATATAGGTTGTAGTATAATGGCTTATATCCAGTAATGGTATGTTGTATTATTCAGTCACTATGTGGTGGTGATATATGGTCACGGTGTGGAGGTATTATTCAGTAACTATGTGGTGGTGATATGTGGTCAGGATAGTGTGGGATTATTCAGTCACTCTGTGGTGGTGATGGGAGTTGGTATTATTCAGTCACTATTTTCTGGTGATATGTGGTCATGGTGTGGCTGTATTATTCATTCACTATGTGATGGTGATATGTGGTATTATTCAATAACTTTGTGGTGGTGATATGTGGTCATACTGTGGCAATATTCGGTCACTATGTGCAGGTGATATGTGGTCTTAGTAGGACATTGGTACTATTAACCTTGGGATTCTGGTTTTGTTTAGCACTGCTATTTGGAAACTGTATGACTATTATTTAGTTGTTTTATACACATTGGGGCACATTTATCAATAGTGTCTAACTATAAGAAAGTTTTAAGTTAGACTAGACAGTCTTAAAATGTGCCACATTTATCATAGGGTTGATAAATCTGGTGATGGTTAGAACTGTCTAGTCTAAGTTTGTACCATCTTTAAGTTGGCTTACTTTTACGCCACTGACTGCGACAAAATTCGGGTGCATTTTCGTCGATTTTTAAGCCATGTGAATTTCCTTAAAACCACACCCCTTTTGTGGTGTAAAGCATGTAAGAAGTTTTTTTGGGCACAAATTGTGCCAGAATTCTGGCAAAACTGCCCTAATAAATGTGCCCCATTTGTGTTAAATCTTTTTAGATATTTTGGCTTTGGTTGATGGTGATGCACTGTGTCGCATCATGGCACATTAGGTTAAGGGGGGGAGAAGTTTCTTCCCCCTCTGCACTGAGTGCAATTTAGCCTAGGAACGGTCCTATGTGTGTGAAACTTGTCTTTGGACAGAGTTTCATGCAGTCAGGTTAATTTGCAGCCAGACTACCAGATGCAGAATTTATTTGGATTCTTTGAAAAAGAAGTTACTTTTTTTTTTATTTTTGAAACACGCGTTTCAAATCCACATCAGGAAACACCTGTGCTTTAGTTCAAGGCATGAACAACAGTGTGGATTCCCAGTGATAAAACAGGATATGTGTGAAGAGCATGTGGAGGTCATATCTTATTGTTTTCAATGGGAATCTGCATCAGAATCCAAGTGAACCTCCTCCATGTGATCATAGCTTTTGTATGCAGACATACTGTTCTAATTCAGATAGTGATAACTGGTTTAATAACAATAAAGATGCAATAATTTTACATACAGAAAGTCATAATGTTTTGGTTGGGACATTTATTGTCTTTGAAACTAATTCAATGACATAGAACGTAAACTGCTATTGCAATTAACCTGTTTTAAGAAAGATTACATAGCAGTCAAATCTCCTTAGGTTGATAGAAAATCTCCATTGCATTAATGTGTTATTTCAATTGACTTTTCCAGTGAAATTGGAAAGAAAGCCAACCATGTCATCTAAGGTATGCTTTTTTTTCTCTCGATGGCCTAAATGATTTCCTTGCGGTTGAATATCTGGTTATGCCCATTATGATAAAAGCATGTTTGTTCATCACATAAGAGAAGGAAATACAATGTGCTTCAATGCATTATTGTAATAGCACGAGCATTAAAGAGGATTAACTGCTGTGTATAAGGAAGAGTCTGAGGTATTGTAATATAAGTGCACAAGCTGCTTTGCTCTTACATAGATACTGCATCCCATGCAGTTTCTGTCAAAACCTACGGTCTCATTTTGGTAAGCTGCACACTTATATATATTTCCATATGAGAAAGTTGCAGCACTCACAATGGTGCATGTTGAAAAAGCAAAGTGTCTTTATTCCCATGTCACAGAACCAATGTTTCGGCTCTTTCACAGAGCCGTTCTCTCTGTGACAGAGCTGAAACGTTGGTTCCGTGACATGGGAATAAAGACACTTTGCTTTTTCAACATTCACCTCTGTGAGTGCCGCAACTTTCTCATATGGATATTCAATTTTTGGAACCTTATACCATATAGGTCTCCTCTCCTGATTGTAGGTAGGTATATATAACGGTCCCCCAGTAACGTAGGTAAGTGTATATCTGTAGTTTCTCCCACTGTATGTTGGTGTTATGGGGACAAATAAAAATGGAAAAAAAAAATCAAATTTCCGACGTTCAGCTCAGTCGCTGCCTGCTCCTATTCTGCTGCACCCGCATTTAAATAAAGAATGCTGCTCTTTTCTTTTGTGGAATTATATTAATATATAGTATAGTATATATATATACTATTATAATTATAAATATATATATATATATATATATATATCTGCACCTTTATGGATATTTTCAACATATGCATTACAATTGTGCTCAAGTGTTTACATACCCCGGCAGAATTTTTTCTTTCTTGGCCTTATTTCAGAGAATATGAATGATAACAGAAAAACTTATTTTCCAATCACGGTTAGAGGTTGGGTGAAGCTATTTATTGTCAAACTATTGTGTTTTCTCTTTTTATATCATAATGACAACCAAAAACATCCAAAAGGCCCTGATCAAAAGTTTGGCCTGATAACATGCACAGAAGTTGACACAAATGGGTTTGAATGGCTACTAAAGGTAACATCCTCTCGTGTGTCCTGTTTGCTTGTAATTAATGTGTGTGCATAAAAGCTGAGTGAGTTTCTGGGATCCCGACAGAGTTTTGCATTTTTCATCCAGCCACTGACGTTTATGGATTGTGAGTCATGGATAAAGCAAAAGAAGGTAGTTGAACTGTATAAACCAGGGAAGGGATACAAAAAGATATCCAAGGAATTGATAATGTCAGTCAGCAGTGTTCAAACTGTGATTAATAGAAAATCAGGGGCACTGTAAAAACCAAACCACAGTCAGGTAGACCAACAAAAATTTCGGGCAGGAAAATTGTTCACGATGCAAAGAAAAATCCACAAATAACATCAGCTGAAATACAGGACTCTCTGAAAACTAGAGGTGTGGAAGTTTCAAGATGCACAATAAGGAGGCACTTGAAGAAAAATGAGCTGCATGGTCAAGTCATCAGAAAAAAGCCATTACTGCGCAAATGCCACAAAGTATCTCGCCTACAATACAAACAGCACAGAGACAAGCCTTTAAACTTTGAACTTTTTGGCCACAACTATAAACATTAAATTTGGAGAGGTGTGAACAAGCCTAGGATGAAAGGAACACCATTCCTACTGCAAAGCACGGAGGTGGATCACTGATGTTTTGGGGATGTGTGAGCTACAAAGGCATAGGAAACTTGGTCAAAGTTGAAGGAAAGATGAATGCAGCACGTTATCAGCAAATGCTGGAGGCAAATTTGCACTCATCAGCCTGGAAGCTACGCATGGGACGTACTTGGGCGTTCCAACATGACAACGATCCAAAACACAAGGCCAAGTCGACCTGTCATTGGCTACAGCAGAACAAAGTGAAGGTTATGGAGGGGCCACCTCAGTCTCCTGACCTCAATAGCATTGAACCACTCTGGGGAGATCTCAAGCGCGCAGTTCATGCAAGACAGCCCAGGAGTTTACATGAACTGGAGGCTTTTTGCCAAGAAGAATGGGCAGCTTTACCATCTGAGAAAATAAAGAGCCTCATCCACAACTACCACAAAAGACTTCAAGCTGTCATTGATACACTGGATTAAGAACTGGGGTATGTAAACTTTTGATCAGGGCCATTTGGATGATTTTGTTTGTCATTATGATATAAAAAGAGAAAACACAGTAGTTTGACAATAAACGGCTTCACCCAACCACTAACCATGAGTGGAAAAAAAATGTTTGTGTTATCATTTATATTCTCTGAAAAAAGGCCAAGAAAGCAAAAATATCTGCCGGGGTATGTAAACTTTTGAGCACAACTGTATATGCACAGTTGAGTCACATTACTATAACTAATGGCTAATATCTGCTGCGCACCAGTGCAGCTTGGACAGCACTTAAATAGGCTGGGAGTCACGTAATAAGGTCCTGGTAGGTTGTCCCAGTTATCTGGAGCAATGCTAACTGCACTACATCTCACAGTAGCTGGAGGGTTTGTGGGGGAGGATCCGTGGAGTGAACACAACACTTAAGTAGGTCACATAATACTCAAGTCTGGGGAATTAGGTAGCTAAGATACTAATTGAGGGTCTTGGTCATGCTCTTTCGACAAATGTTGGACACTTCTAGTTGTGTGACATGTCACATTGTCTTGCTGGAAGATTTCATCCGCCTCAGTGAACCCATCCAGTATGTATGGGTGTACATGGTCTGCAAGGATGGATTCATACCCAAATTGGTTGAGAGTGTCTTTCACATGGATCAGTGTCTCAGTGAATGCAATGAAAACATAATGCTGCCACCACCAGCTTGTGTTCCTCCAGCATTGGTTGCAGGGTGTTTGTTCTCTAATGTTTCTCACCTGCACTTGCGACCGGGCTCCTGAACTAGATGGCTCCACAGACCACTCTCGCCACACAGCTGCATTGTTGGGTTACATAGATCTAGCTATACAGCAATCACAGCTGTTGCCTCCATAGTGCAGGCGGTGACTGAAGCTGAACGTGGAAAGTTGAATTTTTTTCCATTTTTAATATTGGTGCCCTATACGCACCTACCCAACTACTGGGGGGCTATATAAACCTACATAACTACAGTGGGGAGAACCTACAGTATATACATCTACCTAACTAATTACAGGGGGGGCCGTTATATATACCTACCTAAATACAGAGGGGAGACCCTATATGCACCTACCTAACTACTGTGGGGCCCTTATATATACCTACCTAACTACTTGGGTAGGAGACCCTTATATGCACCAACCTAACTAATGGGGCCCTTATACACACCTACCTAACTACTTGGGTGGGAGACCCTATATTCACCTACCTAACTACTCAGGGCCCTTATATACACCTACCTAACTACTGGGGGGAAGTACCTATATATACCTACCTAATATACAACTACTGTGGCAGACACTATATACACCTACCTAACTTAAGGGGGATACCCTATATACACCCCCCTAACTACTTGGGGACAGATCCTATATAAACCTACCTAGCTACGGGGGGAAGACTCTATATATATATCTACCTAACTAATGGGGGGCAGTTATATACACCTACCTAACTACAGGGGGAAAACCTATATACACTTACCTAACTACTTGGGGGAGAGACTCTATATACACCTACCTAACTACTGGGGCGGGGGCTTACATGCACCTACCTAACTACTGGGGGGAATTTCCTATAGACACTACCTAATACTTTGGGGGGGAGTGGCTTATATACAACTACCTAACTACTGGGGAAGGCCTTATATACACCTTCCTAACTACTTGTGGACACACCCTATATACACCTATCTAGCTACGGTGGGGGGGTTAGACGATATATACGCCTACCTAACTACTGGGGGACAGTAGCTACCTACCCATCAATTGGGGGACCTATGTACCTACTTACCTATGAGGGCCCTGTGTTATTGGTCTTTGTATATTCATTTGGTCAATAACATTATGGTGGTATTGGTGACTGTATAGTAGTGACATGCACTGATAATGTGGCCCTTACATTGAGCCACAGAATACAGATAACATGTTAAACTGTTAAGTGTAAACTCCAACAAAAAATAAGCCCAAAAATACAAAGGCACAATTCCTTTTTTTTCCTGCTCACCCCACATTTTTTATTTTAATTTGAGGGGGGAAGGGGAGAGATGGAACAGATGCTTTGGCTGTATAACTTGTTTTTTTTGGGCCCCATTTGAAATAAATTTTCAATCCCTTTAAATATGAAAAATTTTCTACAGGGCAGTACACAGCAGATATGCGTCATGTCAAATAGGGAACCTGCGCCCTTGAGTCTTTATCTAGGCCCCGGCATCCCTTTACCAGTCAGCAGAGGTCCAATTTTGCCATGAAAACTTAAGCCTTATTTTGTCAAAGCAATTTTGTTAGAAGAGGTGCAGTGACCATCCATCTGCTTCAGAACCACATATGCAGTATGGTTCACTGAGCTGTATATTTAGACACATATCTGGTGGCCTCTGGTTCATTTTTGCGATAAACTTGCGCACCTTTGTAACTGACATTTGCTTGTTACAACAGTGGCACATGGTGCTCCAGTTTTGATGTCGCTTATGGTGCTATTTGCCCACTCTCTATACATTTTCCCCACAACAGTACATGAACAATTCACAAACTGCACAGTTTCAGAATTACAGTACTATCACCCTTGGCCTGAAAATTGATAATCCTCTCCTTTTGCATCTCTGATAAATCACCCCTTTTACCCATTAGAACAACAAGGAATATGTGTGCAGATGGCCTATCGTACATCTTATGTACCCACTAAGCCAGCTCATGACACCTGACTGCTTTTATGAGCTAAACACTGCCGATATTGAAAGTAGGAAGTGGTCATAATAATGTATGTATGTATTATCTAAATAAAATATTGTGGTGTAGATGTATTTATTTAAAACTTTACATACTTTACTTTATATGAACAACATGTTATGTCTTATTTACAACCATTTATTGTATAATCAACATAAGCAGTCTGCCATTCTGTATATTTTGTATTGACACTATCTGCTTGATTTACATACATTATCATTTACACATATGTTAACATTACTGTATAGAGCACACACATATATACATGTCTATTTACCTTGAAGTTACTGGTCGTTTTCAGATTTGCCATCGACCCCGTATATTAAATGTACGTGATTCCAACGGCAATCTGGGTGGAAGATCCGACATATTTTAAAATCCAGCGGATTTCAAAAACAGTTGGAAAAGATCAGAGCATTGTAGACTACAGATTTTTTATTGCTGTCCATGGGGCACAGGTTACGGAAAATCCTACCAAAAACCTGTACTGTGTAGACATAGCCTAATTTGGTTTAGAAAGAGTTTTAATAAGGAAATAATAACAACTCCCCTTGTGCTTTCACCTGTAGTATTTTCTAGGGGTAACAAAGGAGGTATTATGAAATTATAGGAGTACTATTATTGTTTGGGTACTTAATGTACTTTTAATTGTCTGGGGCCAATAAGAATATTACTAAAAGTGTATGTGACGTTCAAAAAACATATAACGCCATGTATTCTCTTTCGAGTGTCCCTAGGCAGGCATCATATAAGGGTCTCCAGCCCTATTTCAACTCATTTAAACACAGCAGTGAGCCAGCCTTTATGTTTAAAAACTTATAACAAACTTTCTTCTAATAATTATAAATATCAAACATTAACAATCTTGTAAACAAAAGGGATACTCAGATTAGTCGTTGTGGCAGGTGCTGTTCACAGGATTTATAGTCCAAATCTTTACCCAAACATGGGTTTAGAAGGAGACGCCAGGACACCGGGCAGACTGTGTCTACACTCGCTGCCACATTTTGAGGAAGTCTTTCCCCTTTCTCTTGCTTTCATGTTTGGGTGAAGATTTAGACTAATCTGAGTATACCTTTTGTTTGCAAGATTTTTAATGTTTTATATTTATAATTATTAGAAGAAAGTTTGTAGTAAAAGTTGTTATAAGTTTTAAACATAAAGGCTGGCTCACTACTGTGTTTATAAAAGTGTATGTGGACATTATTAATGTTTGATTTTGTAGTGCACTACTACTCCTAGGAACACAATTAATTTCTGGGGTACTTTTTATCTGGTACAGTTGTCTTTAGGGATATTGTCTAGTAGGCAATATGTTTTAGGGTTAACTATAGTAATGATATCCTTATTTCTAAAGTACTTGAGGACATTGTGCCTCACACTTCAGGTACGGTAATGAGGACAACTTGGTCAGCAACAGGTACAGAACTGGGGAAGCAGCAGGAAGGGGTGTTTAAGGAGGGTACTAGAAAACTGCGGAGCTAAAGATGGCAGAAAACTCTGAAGACAACTTGTGACTAGGAGAAGTTGTCATGGCAATGGCAGTCCTAAACTAATGGAAAAAATGGGAATAGTGAAATATTCCAATAAAAAGATGCCTCTTGTGAGTCACTACCCTTAACTGTACTGTACTCACATATAGAGTCTTTAGAGCACCTTTGTAGAAAAAGTATCTACCACTATATGGTCACTGTATGATGGAAATATTGGTCTTTTTTTAGTGATTTCTATTCACTAACAGTATTATTGAGCCATAATGGTATAATGGACATAACGTGAGGATATTAGCTGAGACTTTTCTGAGGTATTATTGGTAATATTCTGTATATAATTACTATGTTTATAATACATAGAATATGACTGTATACAATGAAAACAATGAAAAATAGTATCACTACACATAGTATAGTATATAACTATGTGTAGTGATACTATTTTCATTGTTTGATGCTGTACCCAGACTTAGTCTGAAACCAGCCCTAAAGAGATTAATACAGAGTGTGGAGCAGAATTAATACCAGGGAGTTCAACAGGTCCAGGTATAATCCCTTGCAGCAGTCAGGAGCAGAAGACTGAGCCACAAGGAGATGAGTAGCCATCATGCTCAGGGCTGCCATCAGTCATCTATTAACTTTTTCAGGGCCCCATACAGACAAATCAAATGGGGCTCCCACCCATTACTAGTTCCTATTTTTTTTAACATATCAGTGGGCCCCTTTTTGATTAGGGCCCCTGACAGGAGTACTACCCGTACTGCCCTATTGGCACCCCTGGTCATGCCTATTGCTTATAATAGTATACTAAGGATGCTTTTACACGGTGTGTTTTTGTTGCATTTTTGATGCGTTTTTGTGTGTGTTTTTTTGTAGAAATGCACAAAAAAAGCATAAAAAATGCACCACAAACGCACCATGTGAAAGCACCCTAAGATTTGTGTCCAGTGTGAAAAAAAAAAATCACCATTTCAACATGGGCTCAAGCAATAGTCCTCAAGCAACTCAAATACTTTTACATTTTGCTTTTTTCCTCTTTAAAGAAACAAATTGTATCTAAAATACTGCATAAACCACACTTTGTAAAATGCAGCAATAGATATATATCTAGTATGTAGTACTATCATAGATGTTTTAGGAATGACTTTTTCTTTATTCATGATGGTTATAGTTGAGTGCAACACTTTAGCAAATTGTGAGTTTCAATAAATGTCAGCGTGTATGGCACTGAAATAACTTCTCAAAGGTTGGAAAGAAAACCAGAAACTGCAACAGTATCTGTCAAGTAAATTTAAACTCAGCCAAAAACAGCAATATTCATTGACTGCATAATAAACTGATTTGTATCACCAATAAATGGCTTTGTTTTAACTATGTAAAGTGTGTCCATTTATGCTTCAGATAGATATACTAATGAGTGTTGTCAATAGTGTTGCTTGAATAGGGTCCAGTTTGGTTTAAAACTGGTTTGACTGAACATATGAAAAAATTTGTGTTCAGGACAACCCAAAGCCAAATTATTTCTCTAGCCCTATTTCTCTGTAGTTTAGATAGATTGCAGTTAGAGTGTTTTAGGGGTTAGCATACTTTTTATTATCACTCCCTACAAGTTGCTCACAGCAAAGTGTAACTTAGAATGAGACATTCAATGTCACATCCGACGTCACTTCCTGTTTCCCTCTTACCTCTATGTGATTGAAAGCAACGTCACTTCTGGTTTCCGTAACATACAGTAGTGGTAACATAGGGAGACTGGAAGTATTGTTGGACATCACACCAGAAGTGATGCTGCACCTGGACCAAATCAAACCGTTTGGACTGGGGTCAAATTTGACATTGACCCAACTGAGTACTAGTTGTCAAGCAATGCCAAAATAGTTTTTTTACTTGATAGAACTGCAGTAAATATATTCTGATAATGAACAACAAAGAAATTATTGCAGTGTAAGATTATTCGTAGTCACTATCATTAGTAGTTCTGTTATATCTGTATACAGTATATGCTCACTTATATTTTAGATTTAATCATACAAGAAGACTTGACTAGGGTAGTTGCCTTCAACTGATTCAGTCTATCTATACCTTTATGGTAGATACATCAGACAAAGAGCTGGGTAAGGATCCTAACCTTCATAAAAAACCTGGGTGCATTACACTTACCAATCATTTACTATGCGTGAGACTGAATGTAGAGAATGAGCTGCATTATAATAGACTTCCTGACTTTCAGACACTGCTCGAGTGGCAGCAGTAATACTCCTTCTAATCCCCATTAGTCAAGTAAGACTTGCTAAATCATTTATCCATTTTGTTTTACAATCAACAAGTTCTAGATTCTGGTACTGATTCACTTGCCAGTTATCCAGTCTTGATACTTGAGAACCGTTAGTTTAGGTTTCTGTTTATTAAGTTTGCTCTTCCTAAAGTGAAGCCATCACCTTTACATAGTTAAGGAAGCTTTTGTATGCTCTGTCAATTTTCTATTTAATGTAGCTTACAAATGTATTACAGTAACATCACTGACACCATTTTAATAGAAACTCATTGTATCTTTTCGTTATGTAGCATTGGCTTTGAAATTAGTAGTGTGCTCTGCAGTGCATGTTCCAATATAAATATATTAAGATATTTACTGTAGGAATGTAAGTGTTTGCTAATTTGTCCCTTTTCACTTAGGGAATGTACTCACTGTCATGTTTTCACAGTGGGTAGTGGACGTACTGTGCCACTACCAAGCTTACTCCAAGGGTGCTTGACTAAGCACCAGGTGGGACCTCAGAGCAGTCACTGGCAGCGACAGTGGGGTGCCTGCTTTGGCCAGAAGCACCAAAGTAGGCACCACACTGACAGAGACAATGAAACAGAGAAAGGGGAAACAACAGAGGCCATGAGACGGAAGTCTAGGAACAGACACAGGACTGAGGCCAAACAAGACACAAAGATAAGACATAAGACTGAGACCAAACATACACAGTTAGGACAAGGAACACAGATAGAAACAGACTAAGAATGCAAGGAAGACCAGAGGTAAGCGAGGAGCTCAGACAGGTAAGGAACATCCACAAGCAAGGAGCTCTGAGAAACTAGGAACACACACAAGCAAGGAGCATCAGACCAGCTGGAATCCCGACAGCAACGACACCAGCAGGTAAATAAACATAGCTAGGAACATGGCACTAGGTACACTGACAAGGATCAAACAGGACTAGATAAGCATGTCAGAAACACAGACAAGGACCAAACAAAATTAGACAGACAAGACAGAATGACCAGAGCAAGGTAAAAACCAACACTCAGCCCCTGAGGTGTGAGAGGAACTGGTAAATAAAGCAGCAGGTGAAAAGGGATTGGCTAGAAAAGCCACACCCAGCTGAACCTAGACAGAATAAATGTCAGCAGGATGCTGCCATGCCTCCCCTAGAAGCCAGGAGGATCAGAGGCAGCTGCATGGTGCATACAGCATGGCCAAACAAACAGGAAAAGCCGCATGGAAAACGCAAAATAGGTCGAAAGCAACCATGCGAACAGAAGACGTGAGAGTACCCCCTGTCCCTTACACCTCTTCTTCCTTCTCCATATCTGCAGAAATGAAATTCCACGTAAGTCTGGGGCCCGAAACTTCCTTAGATTCATCCTCAAAAACTACAATGATAGCTAGTACTGGGAATGCCTAGAAAAGGAGGTTCACAGGAGGAACAACTGGGGCACTCGTAAGGATGGAGGGGGGAGGGGGACTTGGACAGGACCATGTGCCAAGGGGGTAGAAGCTCTGGGTGGGAGCATGAGCCAGCCGGACGCTTGCAAATGCAGAATTCCGACGAGCAAACGATCCCGACTGCCTGAGGCAGATTTCTGCCTCCTATCCTTTAATGTTCTTAGTGCGGAAAATGCCTCAAAGAATTCTGTGTAGGCACTGACAGTATGCGCTGAAAATACTCGAGTAAAATTAGTGTAATCTAAACAACGACACTCATTTTACATAGGGTATAATGTAAATCAGTCTCCCGTCGGATTGGACACCGGTTCTGAGGCAGATCCAACACTGAATCCGCCCCGGAATCAGCATTCATATCTTCTGCATGAATGTACCTCTAAGGTGTGTTCACACAACGTATAGCGGGGCATACTGTGCGCTTGGCTATATGCCGGATGTTTTAGAAGTACGCGCTGGCCAGTCCACACTTCTAAAATGCTGCGGGGCCGGCCCCATTCACTTTCATTCTCCCCGGTGCGTAAGTGCAGGGAAGAAGTGACATGGCTAGACACATGGCTGTACAGTATATACACCTGTCACATATACAGTACATACCCTACTCACATGAACACACAGGGCCTCTCCTTATCTGTCTCCTGTAGTCTGGTGCAGTTGGCATTCGGCAAGAGCTTCTCTTATTCTCTGATGAGAGCTGAGCATAGGGGAAGTGGTATACAATGGGAGGGAAAGATACAGTCCAAAATACAGTGTGCTGGACTGTGAGCAGTGTTCTGATTGATAAAGCAGCCCCTGCTGACTCCTGCTCTACCAATCAGCGCTGCTCTCACTCTGCACTGACACTTGAGGCTGCTACCTACTCTGTCCCCCAAAGATGCACAGAAATATCGGAGGCAAAGGGTTAACTTCTTCCCCCTTTGTGCTCTGCTCTCCCCACTTACTGTATTCTCATGCTTTCATATGGATTATTTTTTATTGAAGTGGCTAAAAAGTGAGGGGACCGTCCCCCACACAGAAAAAAAGTGTGGGGACCAGTCCCCTCCGTACCCCTCTAAAGTTACACCTATGTTCTTTGCCATGAGATGCCTTGTTGAATTTTCAGTGACCAGTATGAGAGAGTGTGAAATCGATAACCCCAAATTTAACACACCTGCTCCCCAGTCACACCTGAGACCTTGTAACACTAAGGAGTCATATGACACCAAGGAGTGAAAATTGTACATTTGTCACAATTTGTCCATTTTCACACAGGGGTGTTCTCACTATTTTGCCGGCAGTTTAGATATTGATGGCTGTGTCTTGAGTTATTTTGAGGGCACACCAAATTTACAATGTTATACAAGCTGTACCCTGACTACTTTATATTGTAATAAAGTGTCATATCTTCAGTATTGTCCCATGAAAAAGTATAATATAATATTTATAAAAATGTGAGGGGTGTACTGACTTGTGTGTGTGTGAGTTTTTGTGTATATACACACTGAATGAAATAATTTGATCCCTTTCTGATTTTGTAAGTTTGCCCACTGACAAAGACATGAACAGTCTATAATTTTAAGGGTAGGTTAATTTTAACATTGAGAGATAGAATATCCAGAAAAATACATTGTGTAAATTCTATAAATTTATTTGCCTACATGTTTGCTATGAACTGTACATATGATTTTAAAGGGTCCTAAAAGGCCTTGGAGTGTTAGGTAATTTAGATAGACTTTAATCTATTCTGATTCATCCTTAGACATTCATTTACATATCTGCCAGGCCTCAGTGACACTGAATGGGTTATACAAAATATGCATGCATTTTGAAAATGCCATTGATGTATTTTTTATGTATTCTTCATTTTATTATTTGCATTAGGCATGTGCGTTGAGTGACTGACATCTCTGTAGGTTTCTAACTTGTATGATCATAATTTTTAACTGCATATTGTAACTACTAGTGTAACTATGCAGAATACTGTACATATGACTAGCTTGTATTTTATGAAATAAAATTTGTTAAAGAATTATAAAAAGTGATACTACATCCTAATGGCAGTACAGTAAAAATGGTTTAGTATTTTACAGATATACATTAAAACACAGTTAAGATGAGAATATATGTGAAGTACATCTCAGTGATCAGTGTTGTTGCTTTTCAGCAATGGGGTTATGGTTTTGAATGGACTAACAGCAACATCCATCAGGTACTCCAGTTTCCTCCAACGACTTCTAATTGGTTTTCTATGACATTGACCCTACTGGAAAAGTGTGCTTGTAATTGGGAAATTAAATTTTGAGTCCCATTAAGGAAATATGACTGAGGACAATTTCTGTACACATCTGCAAAAAATGTTGGTGCTTTATAAGCAATAGGAAAAAAATAACAATAAACAAAACAATCCTAGTGCATTGTGGCATTAACATTACATATACATGTATAACCCACTCAAATAGATTTGTTGGATTGTTGCAAAACTCAACGTGCAATTAATGTCTGAGGCAGATATATAATGATTACAAGTGTGGCCTGATTAGACACAAGGTCTGGCCACAAGATAGCATAAAATGTTTCCCCTGCTGCCCTGTAAGAACAATCTGAGGCTACTTTTGTGTAGTGTCTCTTGGTGAGAGATCGTTGACTCTTAGACATGCCTCTACAACACATTTAAAGACATTTTGCCCAGTTGACAAACTTTGAGGTATATCATTGGAATGAGGGAAGCAGGATGGTTGTTTTGATGAATGGCCTGCCTTATTGCTGTTCTGACCAAGCGTTAGGAAGTGTTGGGAGCAGTAGTTATATGAGGGCATTGGATAGCCAGCAATAAGGAGGATTCTTTGATTCGCCAACAATCACGAGCAGCTCCCATAGTTTCCTTGTCCGACCTGTGTACACAGTGGACACTTTCACTACGCCCCTGACTTTGGACAATTTCCAGGTTCTTAGCAGAAGAAAATTTGGTATTACAGTGCCCATTAAGTGACCTGCCACAGAAAGCCAGGCACAGTCTGTCTTTGTTTGCAGTGGTGTTGTGAACAAAAAGATTTATATGGACTGGAACCATAACATCTTTAGTGATTAATCCAGATACTGTTTGAGATTCAACAGTAGTCTGGTTTGAGTATGGAGTGGTTTAAATTCTACCTTTGCTGCGGAGCGACAACTGTCCAAGCTGGTGTAAGGGTATAGAAAGCCATCACAAATAATAGTCAGCCCTAATACTGATATGAGGGACACTATCAGCACCACATACAGTGGGGAATTTTCCTTGATCTGAGGCTCCATGCAAGATCTCACCTCGTTGGCTAAGGGTCATTCTGAGAAAAGTCAAGAATCAGCCCAGAACTACACAGGAGCACCTGGTAAATGATCTGAACAGACCTGGGACCACAGTCTCAAAGATTACCATTATTAACACACCCCCTGCTCACACCAGCTCACTCCTGGCCCATTTGAAGATTGCCAGTGACCATCTAGATGATGCATGGGAGAAGGTCATTGTGAGGAAGAATTCACTTTACTTCATCCCCAATTCTGTATCTAGTCAGATATCACAGATGGCCCCAGCCCCAGGAAAGCTCAATTTACACATTAATCAAGCCCATTGTAAATGCCTTTCTGTTGAAGCACCACAGCGGGGGTAACCCCTGAAAGGCCCCTCATGCAACTAAATTGCCCCCAAGCCATGCTGCCTAAAACTCCAAGCTTAAAAGGCTTGAATGAAAATGCCCCTTTAGCCAACCCGTTTCCGAATTTCATTCGATTTATAGGCGTCCGTCAAACTGGTGCATGGGAGTTTCATATTCCCCCAAAGGGAAAATCCCCCCACACCAGCCCCCACTTAAGGTTTCGGGGGCGCAGGGGGCCCTGATATCCGAACCGGTCTCGGGGCCATTGATAGGCGTGTTGTTCCCCGGGCGTCGTGTAGGTCCACCCGGTTTGATGGTGCCACCGGCTGGGTTTCTGTGCAATCCCCACCGCGTTAAGCCCTTTTTTTGTTTTTGTATCAAAAACTGCTGACCCGAGTGGGAGGGTTATGACCGTCCGGGTGTGTGGGAGGCGTGTAAGGGGGCGCCCCATGGGGTGTCCCTCAAAGATATAAGCAGGAGCCCGGGAGCTCAAATATTGATCCCTGGAGGGGGGTACCTAAGAGCATTTCAGGAGCATCCACACGCGAAAAACCCCCCCACTTTCGCCCCCCAGTAGGCCCGAAGGTAAACTTGACCCTTTTAAATGCCTTTTTTCTGTAACCCATGTTGTATGTGCCCCTTGCTTTTACCTGTTATTCCTTTTGTTATACAGTCAATGAAAAAGTTTGGGCCCCCTATTAATTAAAATCTTTTTTTAGTTTCAAATATTTGGGTGTTTGAACATTTTTTTCAATTTTTATATATCTAATAATGAGGGGAACATAATTTTTGGGGTTGAAAATGGGTTTTTTGTACTAAACACAAAATGTGCCAATATCATTAAACCAAAATCTGACCGGTGCAAAAAAGTATGGGCACCCCCAAAGAAAAGGCATTAAAATATTTAGTTGATCCCCCTTTTGCAAAAATAAAGCCTTAGTCGCTACCTTTTTGTTTTTAATCGTTCCGGATCCTGGATAAGGTATTTTTGACCATTTTTTTCCTTTTTACAAAAAATTTCAATTCTTTAAAGTTTGAGGGTCGCCGAGCATGGACCCCGCTTCAAAGTACCCCACAGAGTTCAATTGATATTCAGGTCGGGGATGGGATGAACCATTCCAGAACATTGAAATTTGTTCTCTGTTTTTGAATCCCTGAGTAGATTTGGAGCTTGTTTGGGATCATTTCTTGCTAAAAATATCCACCCCTGGGTAACTTTCAAATTTCATACGATTTTTGTCATTTTTCGAAAAATCAACTGATCTAAGTGAAACCCCATGCGCCCTCAACTTTACAAGTTTCCCCGGGGTGCCGGCTTGGCCCACAAAAAGGGCCCCCAAAGCATGATAAAAACTCACCAAATTTTACAGGGGAGCAAGTGTTTTTTTGGAATTGCTGTTTTTTTTGGGCGCCATGCATAACCCCTTTTTTGTGACCAAACAACACAATCTTTGTTTCATCCCCCACGGCCTTCTTCCAAATGAAGCTGGCTTGTCCAAATTGTTTTTGCATACCTCAGGGGATTCTGTTTGTGGGTGCTTTCAAAACGGCTCTTTCGCACACTTCCCTACAGTTTCTCCTTGTGCAAATGTGCTGTTTTGTTGACCGATGCACGGGGACACCATTTCAGAAGATATGCTCAGCTCTTTGAGGTGGTCTGTGGATTGTCCTTGAGTTCTCACCTTCTTCTTCTCGCCTTTTGTATTTTTTTTGGGGGCGCCATTTTCGGGGGCTTAACAAGAACTGTCCCTGTGGTTTTCCATTTCCTTAAAATTTTCCTCACAGTGGAAACTGACAGGTTAGATCTCTGAGACAACTTTTTGTATCTTCCCCGGGAACAACTATTTTAAACAATCTTTTTTTTCAGATCATTTGAGAGTTTTTTTTGAGGAGCCCCTGATGCCACTCTTCAAGGAGATTCAAAAGGGGGAACAATTGCTTGGCCACCTTAAATACCTTTTCTCATCATTGATACACCGGCTATGAAGTTCAAAGCCCGTGAGGTTACAAAACCAATGTTGTGCTTCAGAAGTCAGTAAAAATATTAGGAGTTTCAATCAAAAAATGAAAAGGGTTCCCCCATTTTTCACCCGTCAAAATTTTGGTTTTAAAGCATTTGCCTTTTGTGTAGTTCAAAAAACCCCATTTCAAACCCAAAATATTACTGTGTCCCTAGTTATTAGATATATCAAATTGAAAATGGCGTTGCAAAAAACCCCGATTTTTAGAAATAAAATGAAAAATTTTAAAAAGGGGTGCCCAAACTTTTTTTTAGACTGTATCTGTCTAGGTGCCCCCCCCAAAGGTAATTAAATCTATAAACTTTTTAAACTGATTAGTCTGTCTTTTATCATCGGCCCCACCGGGCCCAGTACTCGGTCAAATAAATAGTACCCAAAGGGTTGGTTTTCCCGGCCCTTGTTTTAAAATCGGGTTTAAGGCCGGTCTTAAACCGAACGAAGGAAAAAGGCGCTTGTTTAACTCCCGGGCCCGTGTGGACAGGGGTTAACGGGAACAGTATCTGGCTGACCTTTTTGCCCCCTGGGGGCCGTTTTCAAGTCGAGATACACCCCCAAATCAGGCCGCGTCCCTCGAGTGGGCCGGGGATAAGCTTTTTTTCACATATTTGGGGGCAGACAGTGGATCAATACAATAGTGTGTGTGATGGGTTCCGTATCCAAACCTAAGGGCTACCGCAGTGGGTTTTTTTGCTGGGGTCTTAAGAATTAACTCAGCACTAGACCCGTCAGAGTGCAAAAAACAAATTTTGGGTGCATTAGGTTGCAGTTTTTGGTCAAGTGCCAAGGGGTTTCAAGGGATGGTGGCGGCAAGGGGAAGCTGTAGGTCAGAGGGAAAAAGTCGGTGAAGTGAGCCAGGGGGAGTCGCCCCAACCAGGCTATGGCTATGAAGCCCAGGAGGGGGGTCCCGCTCGGGCTCTTCAAGGGCCGTCCCAGGGGTCATGGCACAGTGGGCACTCACAATATATTCTCCCGCAAGCTGCCGGCTAAGCTTGGGCTGGAACCTTGAGCCTACGGCCCTCCCCAGCGTTGAGAACGTTGAGGCGGATGGAGGATCGTGCTAGCGTGACCACCAAATTTTCAGGGCTTCAGCTAAAAAAGGCCCAGTCCCCCGGGCCCGTCAAAAGCTCCTGAGACCCCGGTCTCAAAATTGAGGGCGGAGGACTTTCCCATCGGATAAAGGGGGGAGACCTGGGCACCCTTTCCCCTTGGCATTTGAAAAAATTTTCGCCAGCACCATGTGCCTTAGGACCATGGGGCCGGTTTCTGACTCCTGTTTTAGGTAAAGCCTTTGGGGCTTCGGGGACCTGCCCGCAGTCCACCGACTACGAGGAAATCAAGCAGGCACTGATCCGGCGTAAAAATCTCACTCCTGAGATGTCAGGGAAAAAGCCTGGAGTTTGCGCGGTGTCCCCACGCAGCTGGGCCGACCACATGCGGGCCCTTCAGAGAGAGTGACCCGTGGACCCGGGGCTAAAATCACCACCGTCCCGCAGCTGAAGGAGCTCATGCCAGGGCAGTTTTTGTGGAAATGCCCCAAAGGGCCTCTAGCAGATCTTCGGACCGGGGAAAAACCCGAGGGGGGCCACCGCCACAGCAAACCTGGGGAAAGATAGCCAACAATTGGGGACCGGGGCCAGGAACACACCAGCTGGAGGGGGTTTAAAACCCGGAGGGCCTTTTTCCTTCCCTAACCGGGGGGCCCCCGCCCATGCTTTCCCAAAACTGTGGGGGGGCCCCAACTCTGTCACCTTTTCAAAAGCCAGGGGCATTTCAAGGCGCATGTCCCCAGCGTCAGAAGGGCCCATCCCCGTCCCCTTTTCCAAAGGCCCCCCCACGTTTTGTGTGTGGGTGGGGT
>JAODAL010032918.1:0-46265 GCA_025379985.1 Phyllomedusa bahiana | reverse complement strand
CCCGGGAAAACAAGACAAGCCCTAAAAAGAATATGGTAAATTTCCCAAGTTTAAAGTGTAGACATTGCACGCAATAGCTTTATTGTTAACATTTTCTATTGAAATTTTTCCTGGATATTGAGCAGCCCTGAACTTATAGGTACACATTTTTTTTAGTAACTGCAGGTCTCTTTGTTGGGTAAAAACCCCTTTTTTATCATATCTTTTCAATGGGTGTTCATTTTCAATTTTCCCCCTTCCCCCTTTGTTGAAATTTCCCCTTGCACTTAAATTTAAATACAGCAATTTTTATAGCCACCACGGTGAATTAAAAGGTGCCAAAAAATATCTTGTATTATAAAAAAATACTAACAGAACGTTTTTTTGACTTTGGCGCCTACTTTTTGTTCATTGAGGCACTTGCACTTAAATCTGAACCCAGAAATTTAAAATAGTCACCACGGTGAATTGAAAGGGTGCCAAAAAAATCTTGTTTTTTTACAATAATAACAGATACATGTTTTTTTACTTTGGCGCATACAGCTTTTGTTCATTGAGGCGCTTCCCATTTAAATCTGAACCCAGGAATTTTTGTAGCCCCCACAGGTGAATTTTGGTCCCAAAAAATACCTTTTATTATCCAATACTTTCAGATACGGTTTTTTTCACTTTGGCGCAGGCCACTTTTTTAAGATCTACTTTGCAGTTAAAATTTGAAACAGCAATTTTTTATCACCACAGGGGGAATTGTATGCAAAAATACTGTTTATTACCAACATTTCGGACAGGTGTTTTTTGCAAGATCTTTAACATAGCTATCAATCCCTGTATTGAGACAACCCATTTAATACAATTAAAAAAAGATAAAAAGACATGGTGGGATTCGATCCTATTTTATAAATGTGTTTTCTAGAATTAAACTACTAAAAAACTTGCATGTACAAAATAGCTGGTAAAAAATTCCTCTGAATTGTACAAGGGAGGTACAGGAAAACTTGACCAGATGTAGGTTATTCAGAGGACATGGAGTATGGAGCACGGACAGAGAACAAAGTACAGAGACAATTTCCTCCAGCACGTTGAGTAAAATAAGAAAAAGAATGCCAAGAAAAAGGGCACCTGGGTGGAACAGGAGCGTTAACCACCAGTATTTCCAAGTGAAGCTCAATTGGTCCGCACTCATACGGAGGGGCAAGCGCTACCCAGGACAGGGACAGTATATGTCCAGTGAAACTAAAATGGTGGTTGAAAGACTCCTTTTTATGGCACTTTTTAAATGTGGGGGTCATGCAGGTTTGGGGCTCATGCTGTGGCCCAGGACAGATATAGTCAATGTTCAGTGAAACTAAAATGGTGGTTGAAAGACTCCTTTTTCCGGCACTTTTGAATCTGTGGGTCAGACAGGTTTAATGGTCATTCTGCGGTACAGGACAGATATAGTCAATGTCCAGTGAAACTAAAATGGTGGTTGAAAGACTCCTTTTTCCGGCACTTTTTAAATGTGGGGGTCATGCAGGTTTGGGGCTCATGCTGTGGCCCAGGACAGGTATAGTCAATGTCCAGTGAAACTAAAATGGTGGTTGAAAGACTCCTTTTCCCGGCACTTTTGAATCTGGGGGTCAGACAGGTTTAATGGTCATTCTGCGGTACAGGACAGATATAGTCAATGTCCAGTGAAACTAAAATGGTGGTTGAAAGACTCCTTTTTTCCGGCACTTTTTAATCTGGGGGTCATGCAGGTTTGGGGCTCATGCTGTGGCCCAGGACAGGTATAGTCAATGTCCAGTGAAACTAAAATGGTGGTTGAAAAATCCTTTTTCCAGCACTTTTAAATCTGGGGGTCATGCAGGTTTGGGGCTCATGCTGCGTTCCAGGACAGGGATATTCAATGTCCAGTTCAAGTAAGATGATAGTTCAAATCATACTGCCTTCTGGCACTTTTTAATTTGTGGGTGATGCAGGTTTAAGGGTCATGCTGTGGTACAAGACAGGGATAGTGAATTTTTGTTTTTTTTTTTTTTCTGTGGCTTTTATAACCTAAGTGTGTTGCCTAAGATGTAGCACGTATCCATTTGACTGTTGTGGATATTAATTCCAGCTTCTCCAGCCCTGTTTGGGTGTAAGAATGAAGGTGTTGTTGCTCTCCCATAGACTTTAATGGTCATCGCTCATAATCGACTGCTCACTATCGACTATCTTGTCGATGATGGTCGACTATCGACCATCGACCGATGTCGATGGCCAACGCAATCGCTCAACACTAATTCATACGCTACAGTATACAGACAAAACTATCCCAAATTATTCGCTGAAATTAGAAAGTTGTTGGACCAGTGGCATCGCCTACCTCTTTCCTGGTTTGGAAGGATTTCGTCTGTTAAAATGACGATCCTCCCCAAATTGCTTTATTTCTTTGAATCCCTCCCAGTCCGGGTGCCTTTGCGGGAACTCAGGGCTTTACAGACGGCTATAATCCAGTTTATATGGGCGCGGCGGCGGCATAGAGTACCGAAGAGTGTTCTATTAGCACCAAGATCGGCAGGCGGACTAGGGGTGCCAGACATAATTAAGTACTTTTGGGCTGCCCAACTACGGAGAATTCCGGGATGGTCGTCACTGTATGCCTATACAGTCTGGGTAGAGATTGAAAAACTCTGGCTGGCCCCTATTCACCCTAACTCTTTGTTATGGAATACTTCGGAGGTGCAATTGGATAGAAAGTTATTGGGCCCCATGACTCTTTTGAGGGACGTGTGGCGAATTTGCTCCAAACGTTTCTCCTTGAGTTCCGAAGCCTCACCTATGACATCTTTCCTGTTTCACCCCCTCTTACCGGATAGCTTGTCAACGGCCAGTTTTAAGCCCTGGTTTGATAATCGATTATTTAGGTTAGCGGATATAGTTAACTTTAGAACTAGGAAATTAATGTCCTTTGAAGAGATTCAGACATCCTTCCAGCTGTCGGATCAGGGGTTTTACTCCTATCTACAAATTGGCCATTTCATGCGCCAGGTACTCCAGACTGACAGAGTGTCACCCCCAACTAATTTTGAAAAGATCTGTAAAGCGGGCACATCTACCAAGGGACTTATTTCGGCCATCTATCAGATGTTATGCGTCCCAGACCCAGAGAATCTACCGAGGCATAAATATATGGACCGCTGGGATAGGCACATGAGAATGAACATTCCTCTAGAAGACTGGAAGACCATTTGGAGGAGAGCGTCTAAGACATCCATCTGCGCGCTGTATAAAGAAAACCAGTACAAGATCCTGTACTTCTGGTACCATACGCCGACGTTGATACATAAATTCAACCCTACGGTCTCTGACCATTGTTGGAGATGTCGGAATGGGGGAGCACATCTCTTTCACATTTACTGGGAGTGTGTGTTAATCCAGCCTTTCTGGACCAGAGTGCGGGATCTCCTACATGAGGTGGTAGGCTCGCGTTTTTCTCTGGATCCAAAGCTTTTCTTATTGAATCTGATGCCCCATCCTGTGGGGAAGGTTGAGATGCAGTTGACCCTGCATATTTTGACAGCAGCCAGGTGCCTGATTGCTAGGTGCTGGAAATCCCCCCTCCCTCCCTCTGACGACGATTTTATTAAATGAATACAGGATGTACGCAGAATGGAGTATCTTACAGCTCTCCTCAACAACCAGATGGATAAGTTCCTGCAGATATGGAAACCCTGGGATATTCATATGATCCAAATTGGCATGGCTTAGCTGGCACTCTCGGGATGATGAGGAATGGTCCCTGCCCCACTGTCTGTCTTTTGTATTCCCCTTAGTGTTTCTGTCCTGTCTTAATGGTCTGTTCTAGTGTATAACGTTTATTGCTGTGATTATTTGCTTCGAACCAAAGTCACGTGTGTATTCCTTTAATACTGCATCCGTGGGTACCTAAGGTTATTGGTTAATACTCATCCATGGTTAACCCGATAAGTTTCTTCTAGTCAGGATACTGATGGACAAATTCTGCTTAGTTCTTGAACTAATCTCCAGTTATTGTGATGAAAATTAAGAAAAGAAGTCGGGGATAAATGTCTATGTATAAGAGGTTTCTCTGGTTTTCCTCCTAGATAGCTACTGCGATCCTCATTTATGCAATTTATACATGTTATGATTGTATTAGTGTACTGTGGAATTTTCTTTCTCTTATTTATGTACACGGGTTGACTTTATGTGTTGCTTCAATAAAAACAGTTATACAAAAAAAAGCCACATTTCTGTTCCAAAGGACCATGTTTATTAATGTATCTCACAGCAACATGACTCCAAAAAATACTAAAAATGACTTCTCAGCCAGTGTTAAAAATTGTGATGGAGAAATGCCACTTAGAAGCCACATTTCTGTTCCAAAGGACCATAATTATATCTGTATCTCACAGCAACACGACCTCAAGACCATTGACATTGCAAAAACTTCTAAAGATAAAGTGAGTAAATGGAATACGGTGTTGTCATGAAACCTTGCTGTCTTTTACAGTCTTCTCACAGCAAAACCAGCAAAATGACTGTTGGGAACCGAGAATAAAAATTGCAGTAAGAAATGATCATTTTAAAAAAAAGTTTTCAAGAGGACCATTTCTGTTTGAAGAGGAATGTGAAGTAGACGGCAACTAATCGGTGACCTCGGCAATTGGGGCCACAACATCATCAGAGATCCATGCCTGATTCATCTTGATGAAAGTCAATCGATCCACATTATCTGTGGAAAGCAGGATGCGTTTGTCTGTAATGTCTCCTCCAGCTGTGCTGAAGGTCCGCTCAGATATGACGCTGGCTACTGGGCAGAACAACACCTCTATGGCGTGGCGAGCGAGCTCGTGCCATTCGTCCATTTTGGATACCCAGAAGTCTATTGGGTCCGGAACACATACAAAAACATCGGTGTTGAGACGCAGATAGTCGTGCACCATGATCTTAAGCTGGTCTCTGTGTGTTGGATCTGTGCCCTGCATTGCATGCGTTGGTGAGGTGGTAAATAAAGATTGCCAGAGGTCACCCATAAGGCTTCTGCCACCTTGCCTGATGCTGCTGCTGCCGCTACGGCTACTTAACACTCTACTGCTGTCACGTTGCTGATGTTGTTCCACCATGACATTTGAGGAACGTGAAGTAGACGCAACAGATGTCTCCAGTTGAAAAATCAGAAAGGCCCTCCATTTCCTTCATTTTACTCTTTTTTTTTGGGGTTGGGGTGGAAGGAAAGTCCCTGATTTTTGTTTTGTACCGGGGATCCAAAGGGTAGGCCACCCAAAAACTGTTTTTTCTTTTTATTGGGCCTTAAGGGAAGGATCATGTTGGAGGAAAGGGAGCATCCTAAACCCAATTTTAGAAGGGAGCCTTGTTTTCCCAAGCCCCCGGGGTCAGGGGCACAACAAACTATTTTTTCCTCATCCCCCTTTTCCCCCTCAAATTCCCCCCCAACCTTTTTCCCCAAAGGCGGGGCCGTCGTAACGTCGGGTCTAAATACCTCTTCCCCCTCCTTCCTTCCCCCCGCTTCCTCCGGCCCCAAGTTTCCCAACCCACACCCTGATTGCCTCAGAATGAATGCCCCCGAGAGCTGATGCCCGCCGCACAAACCCCTGGACCCCAACCCCCTGCCTAATGAAAGACCAAATAAAATGTGCCTACCTTTTTAAAGGGCGACCAGAAGTTTTTCAACCATTATGGGCACCCCCACCTTGCCGGGCAAAAAGGTTCTTGCACCCAGCCACGCTCGTCCTTTGCGGAGAGCCGTCCACAGCCCTGACCTGTGGGTGGGGGGCTCCAAGACAGTTTAAAATTTCAACACACCCCGGGTTTTCCCTCTGGGCCCTTTAGGGCCCCCAAAGGGGAAATTTGGGGAAAGAACCCCTGCACCATCCCTCCCGGTTTTGAAGAGCTTTCGCCCAACCTTTAAACCAAAACCGTCCCCCCACCAAAGAAAAGCATCCTGCTCACCCAAGCTGCACGGGAGATATACGGCCTTGGCCTTTGCTTACTAGCCCATGTTTCGGGGGTCAGATGGACTTTTCCCAGCCCACAAAAGCAGAAAACGCCTTAAAATTTTTTAGATGACAATTCTGGCCAGGGCGGGGAAACGGTTTTTTCCTGGCAAAAAAAAATACCTGCTCGCATCGGTTTGGGGGCCAACCCGGGGCCAAAGACGTGGGGGAAACCCCCTCTGTGCCCCAACCCAACAAAAGGCAAATTTTTCCAAAGGGCCCAAAAACCCCTGAAAAACCCCACTTCGGGCTTTTGGTTTTTGGGGATTTTTGGGGTTAAAGTTTTTTCTTTTTGCTCCCAAACCTGAAGACAGAAGGCTGGCGCTAGACGGCCCTGTACGCATGCAGGTGGCCCAAATTTGGGGAAGGGAAAAAAGGGAAAGGATTTTTTTTTATGGGGGCGGGGGGGTACTCGGGCACGAGGAGGCGAAGCAAGGGCGGGATCCCTGACTTTCCCCTTTTAAAGCCCAGGGGCACTGGGGAACGCTTGGTGGGGGTTTAAAGGAGGAAGGAAAGGCGGAGACAGAGGGTGTGACAGGGGTTTTGGGAAGCCCGTCGTCGGTCTGCCCCTTTTTGGGCCCAAAAAGTTGCCCCCCATTTAAATTTCCCCCCCCCCAAATGCATTCACTGCATGTGATTTAACTGTTTTTGGTGGTTAAAAAACCCTAAGTTTCTTTCCTCTACTTATCGTTTAGGGCAAAGGGGGAAATTTTAAAACGCTGTGAATCATAGGCTTGCTCAAAAAGGGCCCGGGCTTGAGAGGTCCGGGCCCTTTTTTGACGGCAAAAAGGGCGAGGAGGGGGGTTTTGGGGCCTGACCGGGGGCGGCGGAATCAAATCAGGGGAAATTTCGCGACCGCCCCCCCCCTTTTTGAGGGGGGAAACCCGTATTTAAACACTACCCCATCGTCCCCTCCTCACATTGATGAAGCGCCCCGCAAGAAAATTCGCTGAAAAGACCACTTTTGGATCCCAATGCCCGTCATAAACATCATCAAAAACAGGTGATTTCCGTCGTCCTGACATTCTCATCCAGGAGCTCGGGGCTACAAAAAAGGGGGACTGAAAAGGCTTTGCCGACCGCCCGGTTTTTTGCCGATTGCCCGCTTCCTTCCCCTCCTTTTAAAGGAAAAACAGTAACTGGGCGTCAAGAAAAACAAAATCTTCCTTTTTGGGGCCCCTGACCCTTTGGAAATCCCTTTCTGCCCCAAACCGCTTTTTGTCATCAAAATTCTTCAAAAAATTGGATAATCCACAGGGGTGGGTACACGATTTGACATTTGGCTGCTTTCGCTTCATGTTGGACGGATCCTATGATGGGGATGACAAAAATTTGGGGGCCGTGACGGGGAGGACGAAGGTAAGACTGCGGGAATCAGGTTGCATTCCCCACTGAAGAACAGTTTGGGCGACCCCTTGTTTCGTTCCCCCTGAGATTCCCCGGGGCCCTGACCCACGATGACACCTGACTGTCCGCAACCGACGTCCCTGGAAAGGTTTATCGCCACAGGGAAAGGGGTTAAACCTTTCTCCCCTTTACCTCCGGGTCCAACCCCCCTCTTTGCTCGTTTCCCCCACCTAATTTTCGTCCCATGTTCAGAAAATAAAAAATTTGAGAGGGAAATGGAAAAATTTTTAGAAACTCTTTTTAAAAAGACGGAAAAATAAACTGTCCCAAAGGGTGAAAAACACGTTTTCTAAATTATAGGGATAATAAATAAAAATTTTTTTCACCTAAAAATACACCTGCGGTGACAAAAAAATTGCGGGTTTTCAAATTTAAGTGAAAGGGGTTCCTCAATCAAAAAAAGCGGATTTGGGCAAAAGTGAAAAACACCTATCTGAAATGTATCCCGGATAAAAAAACTTTTTTTTTTCACCTAAAAATACCCCTGGGGTGACGAAAAAAATTGCTGTTTTTAAAATTTAAATTTGAAAGGGTGCCTTTTAAAAACCAAAGCTTGACTGCGCCAAATTTAAAAAAAAAACACGTATCTGAAATGGATACGGATAATAAACGAATATTTTTTGCACCCTAACAATACACCTGCGGTTATCACAAATTGCTATATTCAAATTAAGTGAAGGTGCCTCTATCAACAAAGCTGACTGGGCAAAAGTGAAAAAAACACTATCTGAAATGTATACGTGAAATAAACGGCATTTTTTGCACTAAAAGTAAACCTGGCGGTGACGACCAAATTTCTGTATTCAAATTTAAGTGCAAGTGCCTCTATCAACAAGCTGACTGACCAAAAGTGAAAAAACACCTATCTGAAATGGATACGGGTAATAAAAGTGGAGTTTTGCACTAAAATACACCGCAGTTACTAGAAAAGATCTGTAACTAATAATAAGTTAAGGCTGTCCAACATACAAGTAATATTTCAACACAAAACTGTTAAAAAAAAGCCATTGCAATGCCATGTATAAACAAAGTCTGGGCTGCACTATATCCAATATCCTTTAAAGCCCTTGTCTGTGTTCGCCCCCCGGCCCCCCCCCACCGCTCCCCCCTGACTTTATAGGCTAGATGCTCTTTTAAAATAGCTTAGCTTAATAAAAAAAATATTAAAATCTTATATACCTAACTACCTAAAAACTGCAAATCTCTAATCTACCTAAGTTTTCCCTAATGTCACAGCTAAAGTATAGCAGTCTCTGTAACAATAGAACAATTTCGCTGAGCTGTTTGCTGAGCTGTTTGCTAGCTGTTGGCACTGGGCCGAAGCGCACGTCCTACTCCTATGAGACGCTGACACACACTGAGGCCAGACAAGAAGGGCTGTTTCTAATGTAAAACGAGTCATGTGATTTTTCCCAGCCAATCGCAACCATACACATCCAGTCAAGACGTCGCACACAAGCTCACCCTGCTCTATCTCTAAGCTGATTTGCTGGCCGCCAAAATGACAGAAGCACTGGAAAATTGCCAATATTAATATTTATGCGCAGATTTTTAACCTAAATTATCGTGTGATCTAAAAAATCCGATCAACATAAAAACCATGACGGTTACAACTTTGTCGATAATAATCGCTCAACACTACTAATCACTATTATTAACAACCCGTCTGAGAACCTGGAAACCAAGGTTGGACTGGTACACCAGAGTACCAGAGGATCTGGTAGGCCCAGATCATACCACAGTAATCCTGAATTTACAGCAGATAATCTCATGCAATGAAAACACAACTTGTGTAAATGGATAAATGTGGAAAGGTGGATATGTATATGTTATGTATAGTTTGAGGACGGACCTCAGATTAATGTCCACTACTGAGCCCCAGAAGCACCTGTCCAGCAGTCCCAGAAACTACTAAGCTCAGTATCCTTTGTATGGAAACTTTTGAAAAACTACATCAAGATGTAAAGTTAATAGTATATAGGTTTAGATGATGGGGGCGAATTTCTCCAAATTCCGTATTGCGCTGACTTCGTCGAATCTTCCGACAAAATTTGTTTTGAGGCTGAACTTTCTTTCAGGACGAATATGCTTAAAACACAACTATTTCCATGCGCAGATAGCCTGCAGGGTGCTGTACAGAACGTCTGAGCTATGCTTAAATATAGCAGAGGGAGCTTGGTTTCTGGTCTTCAAACATTACTGTGTTTTAGTACGACTGCCACCGCTCTTCAGAATCGCTTAAAACTCTAAAAATTCCCTGGGCACTTACGGGGGCAACCTGACCCAAAAAATTGAAGCAGAATGGCATCCTGAGTAAAGTCATGGCAAGCGCCAGCTGGAAAAAACAAGCTGAGGCTAAAGATCCTACCAAGCGTCCAAGAAACATTAGTAGTATAACTGAGCCACCACTAGATCGCAGCACAGGTAAGGGAACATCACAGCAGGGGTCACTCCATGAGCCAGAGCTTTAAGACTGTTACAAAATATAGATAGAACCTGTTTCTGATGTTTCTTCTTTTTTTAAAAAAAAAAAACACAAACGCTGATACATGTAGAGGCCCCCCTCAGAATGAGTGTAGAGGGTGTCGGCAGTAATTTTGCGTTACGTCTCTGATCATTTTGCCCTTCCTTTCATCCTCAGTGTCTGCTTTCAATCGGTCAATAATCCATCAGTATTGCTAAGGCCAAAAACAAACAAGAGTTGATCCAGTAAATGGGATATTTGTATGTATTTTGTGTTCTGTATCCACTCCTGCTTTTGGCTAGACAATCTTTCCCATTCCTTCTGAGAGGTGAAAAAAAGGGGAAAACCCAAAAAAAACATTATGGCAACGTCATAGGGGTGGTGAGGGGTGGAAACCAGCCATTGGGGAAACCACAGGGTGTTCCAGTGAGACAGCGGTCACTTGGCAGCAGCATGATGGGGCCACAGAGTGGCACAATGACAAATTCTGGAGGTGGCAGCAATATCAGCAGCCCCCAAAGTGGCACAATGACAAAGTGTGGAGATGACGTCATAAACAGCAGCAGCATGAGGGCAGAGGGTGGCACAATGACAAATTCTAGAGGTTGTCAAATAGTCTCCAAAAAATGGGAATCTCGCAAGAGAACAGAGAGTGACTTTTGATCACTATATTTACTATTTTGCCATAGACAAACTTAAACTCTATTAGTTCTCTATCTATAAAACACTAAAACGTAACTTTTATTATGTATAACTTTAACCTCTATCCCACATATTCAAAAACCTGATGTTTTAACCTCACCATTTAACCCTTTGTACATCTGAAGGAAGGAATAGCTCCTTTTCTATTATCAAGTCTGGTGGAACACCATCTATTAACAGGAAAGCCTTATACTGTATATACAGCAATTTAATAACTCCAGTAAGGGATCCCAATCCTCCTACTTGTGCAGTCGTCCCTAATCTAATGGACACAGAACAAATAAGGCCCCCTTGTGACACCCTCTGCAGCGGGTGACACTTGTAGACAGAGGTGAGAATCACAATTTAAAAGTCATGCCTGACCTTCCCCAAAATGTTTCACCAGTTAAACTGGCTTCAATCAGGGTTAGGGTCCCAAAATAACCCTGATGAAGCAGTTTAGCTTTTGTGAAACATGTTGGGAGGTGAGGGATGACGTTTTAAAAAATTTTGATCTCCCCCACCTCTGTCTCAAGTGTCACCACTGCAGAGGGTGTACAAGGGGCCCTTTTTTTGGGTTTTGTGTCCATAAAATTATGGACGACTGCCCAAGTAGAAGGCTGGGATCCCTTAAAAGGAGTTAGTAAATTGCTGTATATATAAGGCTTTCCTGTTAATGGTTGTGTTCCACCAGACTTTGTAATAAAAAGGAGCTATTCCTTCCTTCAGATGTAAAAAGGGTTAAATGGTGGGTTAGAAATCAGGTTTTAAATGTTTTTATAGAGGTTTTTGAGTTATACATAATAAAAGTCTTTTAGTGTTTTATGATAGGAACTGATAGAGTTTAATTTGCATTGGCAAATAGAAAATTTTAAAAATTTCCTAGAGGGGGCCCCCGGAAGGCCCCCGGTGGCACATGACAAGGGGGGTCAGGGGAGGAGCAACAGGCAGCATGAGGCAGAGAGTGGCACAATGAACCGGTGTGTGGTGACGGCAGCGCCAAAGCGCAGATGAGGTCGACAGTGGCACAAATAAATTCGGGGGGGTGGCAAAAACAGGAGTGGGCCCACGAGGCCCCAAAAATGAAGAGTTTGGAGTCACGGCAGGAGCAACAGCAGCAGCATGAGGTCTGACATGGCAAAATGAAGAGTGTGTGGTCACGGCAGCAGCCCCCAAGCACCCAAAGAGGTCAGAGAGTGGCACAATGACTTCTGGATTTGGAAAAAACAGGAGTAGGCCACAGGGGGGCCAAAAGACGGTGGGGAAAATTTCACGTCAGAGCCACAGCAGCAGATAAGGCAGCAGTGGCTTGCATTAAAAATGGCAAAAAGGAGTAGGAACAGAGTGGCACAAAAAAGAGTGGAGGGTGACAGGGGAAAAACAACAGCTGGGGTCAAGAGGGGCACTGACACAGTGTGGAGGTCAGGCCCACAATAGGCAGCAGCAGCATGAGGTCAAAGAGGTGGCCACAATGACAAGTGTGGAGGGGGGTGGCAATCCCAGCCCCTGGTAAAGATGTTGGAGGCGATGAATAAACTGGAAAAGCGATGTGTGGCATCAGGGGGTGGCGGATCAGAATGGCTGAGGCAGGTGTTTAAACCCCGACCAATTCCAAAGTTTTGGTGAGGCGTCATGGTGATGTTTTTGAGCCTAAGGTTTGGTTGGGGGAAATCTGGCCGATCCACGGATTCATCTTGAAAAAGGGTAGGGGTTTCCAGATTTCCGTGGACAAGGGGTTCCCCTTGGGGAAACGAGGGCTCCCCCCGCCTGAAAACCCGCTCTGTTCCCAAACCCTACTGGCCCAGGACAGCTTCTCCCTAAAATCGGCATGTTGCGGCACACTCCTTTGGCTGCCCAGTATCCAGGGTTTCTAACGGGGGGTGGCGAGTGCTGTCCAAGTGGGCCCCACCCTTTGGGTTTCGGGGTCTCTCAGGTCCTGCTGGGCCCCCTCAGTGCCTCCCCACTAGGCGGGGGGAAAGGGAATGTCATAACTTAATTGCTGTGATGGGCTGGTACTACTCTAACCCCTTCCCCCAAAGTTGCGGCAGTAGTACGTGAGCGTGAAAATCCCCGGGGCAGACCCGTAGAGGGAAGGGGCGATGCCGACATAGGAGGGTCAACTGCACGGAGGATTTCTTATATATTTGGTTTGTTCTCCCTTAGCGTGGGAAAAAGGCTCCCATTTTGGGCCGGGAGCGAGGGGGGCCCCAAAAGGGGGGAGAGCAGAAGTCATCCCCCTCCGATGGGGATATTGGCGTCACTCCAGGCAAATCAGCTACTGCGGATATGTGCGAAATGATTTGAGTGACTCTCTGCCTCCATCTCCACTGTATTGCCCCGGGGCTTTGGGGTCATCGTAGTCTTCCCCATCTCCATCTACCTCCTCCGCTGCCTGCTCCTCTGCTCCTGTACCTGGGTAGAAAAACCATTATTTCCCAACAATGCTTGTGCTCCCCAAAGTCCCCCTCTTTCCCCCTCCATTCGTCCCCAGGACTCATTGGTCACGAGATGTAGTCGCCAGTCTCGAATCCCCCGCCAGACAGATTTTTTCAGTATTTTGTTCCAGGATATGAAGCATGGATTGACGTTTTTCATTCCGTAGTCCTGGCGACAGACAAATACATCGCTCCTCAAATGTGCCTCAGCAATCGGGCAGGTGTCAAGCATGAGCTGCCCTATGGCTGACAATCAAAGTTACACAGGGGAGTACTCCTGTCCGCCTGGATCATCAAAAAATCGTTATGGCCTTTCTCATTACAGTTCTTACAGTCAGTCCAAACATGTGCAGGCTGGAATTCCTACGGGTGGAACATCACATATCAGCGTGTGTGGCGGGAAGGCCGTTCTGCCGTGGCATACTCGAGGAGGGTGTTCCTGGTTTGTAGGAATGGATGAGTGCATGCACAGTTTCTGGCCATTTTCACAATGTTTTGAAGATCGGTGGAAGACTTTCAGGAAACCTTTTCACAACCAGACTGAACATGCGCCATGCAGGGCGCATGGACCATCCTCCTCATGCAGCGCAGCGCTGTAAACCATGTTCTCCCATTGTCCGTCACCATGGCTCCGATTTGCAGTTGGCGCAGAGAAAGCCACACATCAATTTCTTGCTGCATGACGCAGGGCAGTTCCTCCTCTGTGTGACTTCGTTCACCGAGGCAAGCCAGGTGTAGAACTGCGTGACACCACTGTGCCCTACACATGTGGTATAATGGAGAAGTACTTGTGGAGGCTGAGATGGGTGGTGGTGGTGGTGGTGGTGGAGGAGGAGGCGGACATTGGCGCAGGAGAGCAGTTTGACATCGTGGCTGGAGAAAAGCGGCATCTCTGTCAAGTTGTTGGTGTGGGATGGCAGGAAGCAATTAACCCAGTGGGCCATAAATGACATGTACTGGCCCTGACAGTAGTTTCAGCTCCACACGTCCACGCTGCCGTGTACTTGGAACAAACCGATAAGCTCAAGGGATGGCCCCTTCTGTTATACAATATTTGTGAAGGGCTGGTACTGCCTTTTTGGAAAATAAATTAGGCTTGGAATTGTCCCACATTGACTCGGCACAGGCCATTAATCTCTGAACGGTGCAGTCCACCATTGGAAAGGGAGGACTGCAGATACAACAACTTGAGCAGGAGCACAGTCCGCTAACTGCCTTAGGATGGTTGGACGCATACTGTGGTCTTCTTGCATTCGCCTCATTGAACGGATGCTTGGTTCCATGATAGCGAGGAGCAGGAGCATCTGGACCGGAGTGATGGCAAAGAGAAACAAGCTCCCTTCTGCAGGAGGTGATGGAGACTTGATGGCTGTATGGCGTGGTTAATGTGTGACACTGGGACTGCTGCGGCGGCAGGATGGTCCACAACATCTGAGCCAAGTTTCTCCCAGGCCACCGGATGGGGACGCTTGCATGTGTTGACAGCAGGGGCTGGTGCCAACGTTGCTCAATGGCCCACGCTTCACTTTCTGCCCACAGATTTCTTACCATATACCATATTCGGCTCCTCCGGTGTCTTAGCAAAGAACTGCCACACGTCGAGTAGCTGATATTACCGCCAACGCTCCGCACTGAGTGACTACTACCGCTGCTGCCTCGCTGAGCCCCGTGCGCTTACTTTTTGGACCTGCAAGCGGGTTTTCTACCCGTGGGCCGCTTGACTCCCGACCATGCACTATGCTCCCTGCTGATCACGGCACACCAACCACTTGCTGGCTGCAGCCGCTGCCTGAGGCGTAGGCTGACGCCTCTACTCCTGTTGATGATGAAAGACCTTGATTCACAGCTCCAAGGCGGTGACTACATCATCATCGATTTATTGTTTGATCTTCACCACTGTCCTCCTCACCGGTCTTGGTATGCTGACTTCCTCACCGGTCTTGGTATGCAGAGGCTGACCCCTCACAACATGACCTCCCATGCCACTCCCCCATCTATACTTTGCCACCTACTGTAAAAAGCAGGGGATAATGGCCCCATTTCTTCTCTGCAAGTAGCTGCTTCTGTCCTCCTAAATTGTTTCATTTCCGACAGGTTTAGTGCACTGAGCCAGGACACATACCTAGTAGATCTCTGGCTGAGGGAACGGATGGGAACAGAGGAGGGTTGAGGACAGGTGAGCCGATGAACCGCTACCAGGCATGCAACTAAGGGTTGTCTCTGAGTTCCTCCACCGCCTCTTGGCTGGGGTTGTCAGATGTCATCTGGGAGGAAGTGGATGACCTACTCAAACAATCAAGAACCCTTGAGTTGCTGGTCAACATACAGCCGCTAGATGATACCGGCAGTTCTGGCCTCACCGAGTGATCCCTGCTGCGACGTCCCCTTAATGTGCTGCGACCTGTGCCTGCTCCAGGAATGTTTGGGCCACTGCCACTCGCATGTGAACGTGCTAAACCAACCTCTCTGTCTGACATTACTTGTTTGCTCAAAAATGTACAGACTCTGTTTAATGAAGATTATCTGTTATTGATAAATTACCACACCCTGTATTTGACTCCAAATGAACCCACTAACAAGCTTGGGTAACCCTTGGATATAAATTGCGCTCCACAAATGGGCAGGAAAAATTATCTTGTAACCTTCAGATATGAATTATGCTACAGGCAAAATTTCTTCTTTGGCATTGAAAAATACAGTTTCTTTTACTGACCAAAACAGCAGAAAAAACACTTAATTAACCCTTGGATCTAAATTGCGCAAAAGAAATGAGCTGACAAAAATTACCAGCTTTATAGCGTGTTAAAACGGTGTGTATTTTAGTGACCACTACAGCAGAAAAACACTTAATTAACCCTTGATCTAAAGTTGCGCAAAAGGAAATGCGCTGCCAAAACTTTACCAGCTTTGTTAATCGTTTGAAAAAACACACGTGTAATTTTATGATCACAAACCAGCAGAAAAACACTTAAAATAAACCCTTGGATCTAATAATTGTGCAAAAAGAATGAGCTGCCAAAAAACATACCAGCTTGGTAGCGTGTTAAATAACGACGTGTATTTTACTGGACCACATGCAGCAGAAAAAAACACTTAATTAACCCATGGATCTAAAATTGCCGCAAAAGAAATGAGCTGCCAAAAATTACAGCTATGTATTGTTGTTAAAACGTGTGTATTTATGACCACATCAGCAGAAAAAAAACTTAATTAACCTTCGATATGATTTATGCTACAGCAAAAAATTCTTTTTTTTTTTTTTTTTTTTTTTTTTTTTTTTTTCTTTGGCGTTAAAAAAAAAAAAAAAACAACCTTTCTTTTACCTGACTACAATAGAACAAGGACGTTTAGTAGCCTTTGATATAAATTGGCAAAAGACATAAGCAGCCTAATATTAAATGGTATTTGATTGTAAAAAACACTGTTTCTTTAACTGAATACAACAACAACAACAGGCTTAGAATAACCCTTGGATATTCAATGTGCTCCAGAACTGAGCAGTAGCATTAAAATGTATATGCAGCGGGATTGACGCAACTGGACTTCAATTCCAATACTCCATAAAATCAAAATTAGAAGACGTTAGAGGAAAGCAGTCTCTGAGAAAAGAGCTGTGACACTCCCCCCACACTAAAAAAAAATCGCTGTATAAAAGGTCTTCTTTTGTGTAAGATCATCTAATTCTGGAGCTGCAGCTGCTACAACACGGCAAAGCGAGAAGCCAGTGTGATCTGCCAGCGTCGCGTCCAGACTTATATAGTGCGTGACGTCACAGAATCCCGCCGGTCTCAATTTGCTTCATCTCTGCACATGTCATTTAGCCCCGTTTCACACGGCTTATTACACGCAGGATTTGCGAGCGGATTTGCGCTCGCATTTCCTGTTGAATAAGGGGCGGTGCGGAGCGGGGCGAGGCGCCGGCCCGCGACCTCCATTGACTTCCATTTCCACGGCGCGTATTGCGCCTGGTAATGTGCATGTCCCTTTTCTCCCCGCCCGGCGGATTCGCCGAGCGGCGAGGAGCGACGGAATCCACTGTTCTCTATGAGAACAGTGGATTACTGTAATTACTCCAACGGATTGGCGCCGTACGGCGCCAATCCGCGGCGAAATAAGCCATGTGAACACGGCCTTAGGCTACTCCTTTCTTCCTCCCAGAGTTCTTTGCCCCATGTAACGCCATGTGCTCGTAGCCATTTTATCAGTTAAAAGCACACTTCGTTCCTGCGAATCACCCCAAACTTCGACTTCATTCAGAATCAATTCCACTTCGTTAGAATCGATTCGCCCATCTCTATATAAGGTATTTACAAGATATAATCTTTGTGCATTCTAAGAAAGTGAAAATAATTATTTCAAGGTGAGAAAAATCAAATTGATTCAATGCTTTATAGTTGTTTGAGATATATTTCTCTGTATAAATAATGTAATTGCCTGATTAAATGTCAAAGTCTTAACACTGAGCTGGTGTTGTGAAAATGATACATTATTTTTTAAAGATTATTAGATATAGACAGATTTTCTAGATCTGGCCTTGTTGAATACTTTGTAACCTAGGGAACACACTGTGAACACTTGACTGCACTTTTCACTAAATGTTAAGCTCTTCTAATAATTCTAATATTTGTCCAGTAGAGGTTCTTGAATTGAGTGATTCATATTTTACAAAAGTAATGTAGAAAAGTAATTTTAAGGATTTGTGACTCTAAACTTACCAAGGGAAGAAGGTCTTTTTTTTACCCATTAGGGTTCCTAGTTGATGGCCAGGCCAGCAAATCATCATCTCTCAGTATTGTGCAGTGAGCGCACACAAGGTGAATCTTGTTCTGGAGTTGTTTCCCTGCAGGGGTGAATACAACTAAAACCATGTCTTTGTACATTAATGAATTTGAACACAAGGGAGGAGCAGGGAACTATCAGTTCACAGCCCTGCCATAAAGTGCGGACTTTAATTGCTTGTAGAGCATATTATTTGTAGGATTATTATTTTGTAAATATAGTAAGTAGTCATATCATTGTGAGTAAGGTACTTTTACTGTGGGGGAAAGAGCAATATTTTCTGTGTAGGGACAGCAAGTGGGCATTGTTAATGTGAAGTTGGCACTATGGAGCATCAAAGGGCCCATTCTTTCAGTGAACAGGGCACTGACACTATTACTGTGAGTTCACTAATAGGGCACTTTTAAATTGTGGGAGCAGTAAAGGGGCATCATGACTGTAAGGAGAGCACTAAGGGTGTACTGTTACTATGCAGCGAGCATTATTACTGTGAGGGGCGATAAAATTGCACTTTTACTTTGAGTTGGGCACTATTATTGTGTAGGGAGACTCGAGGTACACTATTATTACATAGGGCATTAATGAAGTACTGTACAGATGGCTGTAAGGGAGCACTTACTGTAAGGGTGCATTATTACTGTGTTGGTGGTATTATTACTGTGTGCAGACACCAAAGAGGGGCACTGTTAGTTTATGAAGATAATAATTTTGTGCTGATGTCACGAAGAGAGCTCTTTCATCTATAAGAGGCACTATTACCATCTGGGGCATGATCTGTTAGGTACTGTTTTTGAGAGTGACTATAATTATGAAAGCACAAGGCAGCAGCAGGTGCGGTTCTGAGGACAGCAGCAAGATGGTACTGTTAAGGGAGAAGCTAGATGAGAATGTGGAATGTAAGAAATAAGTAAGGAGCATGCTGGAATAGTGAGAAGATGGGCAGAAAACTGCCAAAATTAGTCATGGATGGAAAAAGTATGTATGGCAAGCTGGGCTGGAAGAAGAAAATGAGGAAAGACTCATAGAATGAATATTGTATTCACTATATTTAAATGGTCTGCAGGACCCCTGTGTAGAACTGGTATATACCACTGTATGGTCACAGTATGGCAGTAATATTGGTTGTGATTTGGTCTTTTTATAGTGGTATTAGATGATAGCTCTATGACTGTATTATTTAGATGCTGTGTAGAGTACAAACAGCTATGCAGAGCAAAATATGCTGTTGCTTTTCTTCCTTAACATTTGCCGCAACTTTGTCTACCCAGCAATGCCTGCTGTACTGTGCACAGCCTGCCTTAGCTGTCCTGCTGCTGGGAGAAAACACTTACTTATTATTACTCTTGTTAGCAAGTATTCTCCACAGGCACTGCAGTACTAAGACAGGCAGCGCTATGTACAGTACAGTACTGCAGATTTTATTGAACGGAAGATATGGTTGTTTGTGTTCAGCAAAAAAAGAACTGTAACTTCTCTCCAGAAGAGGAAACTAGGAATTTTCCCCCCAATAATGGGCAGCAAAATCTCAAAGTCTGCTGTACTGTTGTAGAAGCGATTGAAAAGGGCCCCTGATAAAGTCTAAAATAACAGCGATGTGCCTGGGGTTGAATTTATCCACATCCATTGACCATTGAGAACTATTACCTCTCTGAACCATGTTAATCTCTAATCATTCCACACTGATTTTTTCTTGAAACCGATATCCATTTACAGGACATTTTTAATTTGATATGACATTACTTGTTTAAAATCCTGAAATACCAGTTCATAACACTGGATTTATGTGCTATGGTTTAATGTTGTAGGAAGATGTGTTCTTTATAAGTCTTAGATAATGTTATTTATTTTTATATGTTGTGTACTATAATTCAACTGTGGTGGAATCACTACAGTGATTAGCTTACAACACATACTGTAGTAAATAAAGACTATTACCAAATACACTGCTGTTCTGATTTTGCTTCCTTTAAGTGTTAAAGCAGATCTTATCTGGTATTTGTGTACACAAGTTAACAGCCATCTCTTCCTTCTCTTACTGCTGCAAGCAGCCCCTTCTGACCATAGTCACTCTCTGCTGTGTGTACTCTCTAGTACAGGAGCTTGTTTATCTATGCTAATAACAAGCTTTAACCCTTTAGATCTCTGTAGCCTTCTGCTTTACTTTACTTCTGTTTGCATTGCCCCTGTATCAGGATCCACTAGGAATAGCAGAGCTGATATGTCAAACACTGTTATAAACCCACCCATAGCCTAACTTGTAAGTGATAGCTTCAGACTGGCTTTGAAGAGCATACTCTGTGAAACAGAATGCTGAGAAATTACCTTTCATGGTTTTAACTGGAAATGTTTCTGTATAGTTAATGGGATTTATTAATGTAATAATTTGCTAATAAAATGTTTTCTTGATATAACAGATACAGTTTATTATATGTTTTCTTTTAAAGAGAACCTGTCACATAGATTATGACCCCCGTGCTGAGGACATAACAAGGTAGTGTCAGACATGCTGTTTCCAGCGCTGTGTCCCTTATTCTGTAAAATGCTGTCGTTTTAGAGCATTTAGGGCGACATGTGTGAATCTCACCACGTCGGAGCGCATGTTTCCGCCAGTTTTCCGGCGAAATTTGCGCCTCATGTATGTCGGTGCCGAGGTGCGCTCGTACATGCGGTGTAAAGTCCGCCGCACCTCGTCAGTGTGTGGGGGCAGTGCGGACTTGGCGCAGTGGGGGGACTGCGCCTAAGATTCGCCGCCCCGAGGAGGTGCGCTCATACATGCGGGGAAAATTCACCGCGCCTCGCCAGTGGGGTGGGGCGCAGTGGGGAATTTAAAGGCGCAGTGCGGGACTACGCCTAACATGTATTCCGATTCGAGACAGCTGGAAAACAGTGAGAAATCATTAAAGATGTCCTGCGGCATGGAGAAATGAATAAAAAAATTTTGCCTTTATTAGTTGTAAAACATTCTCTGAAAAAGAGCTCAAACCTACTAAAAAAAATACATAAATAAAATCACTTTCCAAAAATCAAGAACGCGCTACACCCGGGAATTTGGATATTGAAAATTGCCGGGAAATACAGAAATTTTCAAATTCTTTAAGCGCTTCTCATTGGTCGGCAGAAACCAGCCAATCAGAATAGTAGCGACAGTAAACCATTATAACCTATGGAGAAATATTGACCAATCAAAAACAAGGCGGACAGTTCAAAATATAGTAAAAAATGCAGAAAAGAGCTGATTGGTTGAGCTAGCGGGGGCTTGGCAATCCTGGCCAATCAGGGAAAAGGAGCGACAGGGACCCATTATAACCCATGGAAAGTATTGACCAATCAAAATTCAAAGGCGGGACAGTAAAAAGGCAGAAAAGAGCTGATTGGTTGAACTAGCGGGGGCTTGGCTATCCCCGCCAATCAGAGCGCGAGCTACTTTCTCCCATTGTAGTCTATGGAGAGGTGGGGGCACTGAAATCTCAGCGCCGTGCGGCATGGAGTATTAGTAAATAAATAGTTTTTATTAAGTGTAAAACATTCTCTGTAAAAGAAGCTGAAACCTTCTATAAACATACATAAATAAAATCCCTAACAACGCGTTTGTCGTCGAGACCGGCGCTACATCAGGAATTGTGATATTCGAAATTGCCGGGAAATACAGTAATTCAAATTTTGTAAGCTCTTCTCATTGGTCGGGAGAACCAACAATCAGAATAGGAGCGACAGGGATCTATTATAACCTATGAAGAATTATTGACCAATCAAAATCAAACGCGGGACAGTTCAAAATACAGTAAGAAGGCAGAAAAGAGCTGATTGGTTGAGCCCAGGCGGCAGTTATGAATCCACCAATCATATTATAGTGTGTCTATTTTGAATGGAGAAAGAGGGGTGCGATAGAAGGCGCCCTAAAAGTTATTACTGTCTATGGGAAATATTCTAGTACTGTGATTGGTTGGCGGGAAGAGGGGCTCGTCCAGCTTAGCCAATCATCGGCTGAGCTACCTTCTCATAGAGTTCTATGGGGAAAAGAAATGCAGAGCGAGCTCTGTTTGTGATTGGCTAAGTTACAAGAGGTGCGGTTATTTGGACCAATGGGAGAGCGAGCGGCGCTCTTATGGGTTTTCTAATGCAATCTATAATAAAACTGTACATGCCCGAAATAAAATGATAATACTCCCAAATTTGTACCGATCTGTATATAAAATGAACAATAATGTGGGGGTAATGAAAAAGAAAAATATTAATTCAATAAATTAATTTTTATTTCTTTATTTTCGTTACACCCATACTATTGATCAATGGCCGACCAATGAGAAGAGCTTAAAGAATTTGAATTACTGAATTTCCTGGCAATTCTCTATATCGCAATTCCTGATGTAGCGCCGGTGAGGGCGACAAACGTGTTGTTAGGGATTTGATTGATTTATGTTTATAGAAGGTTTCAGCTCTTTTTCAGATAATATTTTACACCTAATAAAAATGATTTTTTTTAATCATATTCCATGCCGCAGCGCTGAGAGCCGAGATTTCATTGCCCCGATCTGGCCATAGACTACAATGGGACAAGTAGCTCGCGCTCTGATTGGCCGGGATAGCCAAGCCCCCACTTGCTCAACCAATCAGCTCTTTTCTGCCTTTTTACTGTATTTTAAACTGTCCCGCCTTTGAATTTGATTGGTCAATATTTTTCCATAGGTTATAATGGGTCCCTGTCGCTCCTATTCTGATTGGCCAGGATTGCTAAGCCCCCGCTAGCTCAACCAATCAGCTCTTTTCTGCCTTTTTACTGTATTTTGAACTGTCCCGCCTTTGAACTTGATTGGTCAATATTTCTCCATAGGTTGTAATTAGAGATGGGCGAATTTCCCGAAATTCGTTTCGTTCACTTCGCCGAATTTCTCGGCAAAAAATAACTTTGTGCCGAATTACTTCGGCACGAAAACACGTTTAAAAAAACAGCTATTTCCAGGCTGCACAGAGCCTGCAGGGTGCTGTAAACGTTGTGCCATGCTTAAATATGCAGAGGTTTGCTTGGTTTGTCTTCATACAATGTTGTGTTTTAGTATGACACGCAACATGACTGCCGCCGCTCTTAGAACGCTTCACTATAAAAAATTTCCATGGGCACGTAAGAGGGGGAAAACTGACCAAAAAACTGAAGGGGGAATGTAGCCTGATAAAGTCATGCAGCGACAGCTGGAAAAAAACAAGCTGAGGGCTCAGGTGGCAACAATTAGTGACAGAGTGTGGGGTGACGGCGGCAGCCAACAGCAGCAGCATGAGGGCAGAGAGTGGCACAATGACATTCTGGAGGTGGCAAAAAACAGGAGGGATGCCACAGAGTGGAACAATGACACAGTGTGGAGGTCACGGGAGCAGCCACAGCAGCAGCATGAGGTCAGACAGTGGCAAAATGACAGTGTGTAGGGTCACGGCAGCAGCCCAGCAGCACATGGGGGTCAGACAGTGGCAAAATGCCCTGTGTAGGTCACGGCAGCACCACAGCAAACCAGCATGAGGTCAGACAGTGGCACAATGAACACAGTGTGTAGGTCACAGCAGCAGCCACAGCAGCAGCAATGAGGTCAGACAGTTGGGACAATGAACAGTGTGTTAGGTCACGGCAGCAGCCACAGCAGCAGCATGAGGTCAACAGTGGCACAATGAACAGTGTGTAGGTCACGGCAGCAGCAGCATGAGGTCAGGCAGTGGCACAATGACATTCTGGAGGTGGAAAAACAGTAGTAGGCCACAGAGTGGCACAATGACACAGTGTGTAGGTCACTGCAGCAGCATGAGGTCCGACAGTGGCACAATGACACAGTGTGTAGGTCATGGCAGCAGCAGCATGATGTCAGGCAGTGGCACACTGACACAGTGTGTAAGGTCATGGCAGCAGCATGAGGTCAGGGTAGTGGCAACAATCACATTCTGGAGGTGGCAAAAAAAGGGAGTAGGCCACAGAGTGGGACAATGACACAGTGTGGTAGGGATCACTGGCTGCAGCAGCATGAGGTCAGACAGTGGCACAATGGACACAGTGTTGTAGGTCAGGCAGCAGACCACAAGCAAGCAGCATGAGGTCCACACAGGTGGCAAAGATGACAGTGTGTAGGTCCACGGCAGCAGGCCACCAGGAACTGCATGAGGTCAGATAGTGGCATTAATCACTATTCTGGAAGTGGCAAAAAAAGGAGTAGGCCTACAGAGTGGGACAATGGACACAGTGTGTAGATCACTAGGGGTAGCAGCAGCATGAGGTCAGGACAGTGGCACAATGGACACAGTGTGTAGGTCACTGGCATGCTAGCCACAGGAGCAGTATGAGGTCCGACTGTGGCACAATGACACAGTGTGTAGGTAACCGGCAGCAGCCACAGCAGCAGCATGAGGCAGACATGTGGCAGCACAATGACAGAGTGGTAGGTCACCGGCAGCAGCCACAGCAGGCAGCGATTGAGACAGGCCAGTGCACTATCACATTCTGGAAGTTGCAAAAAACAGGGTAGGCCACCAGTGGAGTGGGACAATGACACAGGTATATATGGTCAGGCAGCAGCCACAAGGAACAAGACATGAGGTCAGACAGTGGCACAATGGACACAGTCTGTGTAGTGTCAACGGCTAGCAGCCACAGCAGCAGCATGAGGTCAGACAGTGGCAACAATGACACAGTGTGGTAGGTCACCGGCCAGCAGCAGCATGAGGTGCATGGCAGAGTCCAGTGGCACCAATGACAGTGTGTAAGGTCACTGCAGCAGCATGAGGTCAGACAGATGGCACAATGGACATTCTGGAGGTGGCAAAAAACAGGAGTTGGCCACAGAGTGGGACAATGACACAGTGTTGATTGTTCAGGTCACGGCAGCAGCCAACAGGGAGCAGCTTGAGGTACAGACAGTGGCACAATGACACAGTGTGGTAGGTCACTGCAGCAGCAGAATGAGGTCGCAGACAGTGGCACAATGACACAGTGTGTAGTCATTGGGGCAGCAGGAGCATGATGTCAGACAGTGGCACAATGACCACAGTGTAGATAGGTCAACGGCAGCAGCTACAGGTAGCAGCATGAGGTCAGGTCAGTGGCACAATGATCATTCTGGAAGGTGTGGCGCAAAAACAAAAAACAGGAGTAGGCCACAGAGTGGCGACAATGAACACAGTGTGTAGTCACGGCAGCAGCCACAGGAAACAGCATGAGGTCAGTCAGTGGCACAATGACACAGTGGTGTAGGTCATGGGCAAAGCGACAGCCACCAGCAGCAGCATGAGGTCAGACAGTGGCCCACAATGACACAGTCTGTGTGGGTCACGGCTAGCAGCAGCATGAGGTCAGGCAAGTGGGCACCAATGAAACAGTGTGTAGTCTCGGCGGAGCAGCATGAGGTCAGGCAGTGAGCGACAATGACATTCTGGAGTGGTGGCAAAAACAGGACCGTCAAAGTCAGGCCACCAGGATGTGGCACAATGAACCGTGTGTTGGGTCACGCACCCGGGCTCATTATCAAGCAGCATGAGGTCACGACAGTCGACAACATGACACGAGTGTGTAGGCACGGACAGACAAGCACACAGCAGCAGCATGAGTCAGGACAGTGGCACAAGGAACAGTGTGTAGAGTCAGCGCAGCAGCCACCAGCAGCAGCATGAGGTCAGGAAGAGTGGCACAATGACATTCTGGAGGTGGCAAAAACAGGGTAGGCCACAGAGTGGGACAATGACACAGTGTGTAGGTTACGGCGCAGTGCTTGAGGTCAGGACAGCTGTGCATAATGAGCATTCTGCTGAGGTGGCAAAAACAGGAGTTGGCCCACAGAAGTGTGCAATGACACAGGATGTGGAAGGTCACGGCAGCAAGCCACAGCGGCACATGTGAGGTCAGACTTTGGCACAATGACACAGTGTGTAGTCCACGTGGCAGCTGACACACAGGAACTCAGCATGAGGTCAGGACAGTGGCACAATGACATTCTGGAGGTGGCAAAAAACAGGAGTTAGGCCACAGCAGTGGACAATGACCACAGTGATGTATGTAGGTCACGGCAGTAGCCACAGAGCGACATGCAGGTCAGACAGTGGCACAATCACATGTCTGGATGGTGGCAAAAAACAGGAGTAGGCCACAGCAAGAGTGGGACAATGGAACCGACAGTTGTGTAGGTACGGGAAATGGCAGCTAACAGGAGCAGACTGAGGTTAGACAGTGGGCGCACAAGTCACATTCTGGGACTGGGGCGGGGGGGGATGGCTCAAAAAAGCAGGAAGTAGGCCATCAGAGTTGGGACAATGACACGAGTGTGTAGGTCACGGCAGGCAGCAAGCCAAGTCAGCAGCATGAGGTCAGGACATGGCCACAATGACACAGTGTGTAGGTCACGGGCAGCAGCAGCATGAGGTCAGACAGTGACAATGACACGTGTGTAAGGTCATGGGGCCACAGCATGCTAGGCATCGAGGTCAGAACAGTTGGCACACAATGACACACGTGTGTAGTGTCAGGCAGCAGCCACAGGAGCAGCATGAGAGTCAGACGTGGCCCACAATTGACACATGTGTAGGTCACGGCAGGCAGCCCACAGCCGCAGCATTGAGGTCAGACAGTGGCACAATGGACAGGTGGTCGTGTGCTAGGGTCACGCAGCAGCATAGCAGAAGCATGAGGTCAGACAGTGGACAGAATGACACACGTGTGGTAGGTTCACGGCTAGCAGCCATAGCAGCAGCATGAGGTCAGGCAGTTGCACAAATAAAACATTTGGAGGTTGGCAAAAACAGGAGAGTAGGCCACAGTAAGTGGGACACATGGACCACAGTGTGTAGAATCGGCCAGGCAGCCACAGGAACAGCATGATGGTCTGACAGTGGCACAAATGACACAGTGTTTTGTAGGTCTGGCAGGCAGACACAGCCAGCAGGCATGAGCTCAGACAGTGGCACAATCGACACAGTGCTGTAGGTCACCGGGCAGCTAGCAGCATGAGGTCAGGCAGTGGCACAATTAGACACAAGTGTGCAGGTACTGGGGCAGCTAGCGATGAGGGTCGGCAGTAGGCCAACAATGACATTATGAGGTGATGCAAAGAACAGGGAGTAGGGCTGGTAGGACACAGAGTGGGGACAATGACACAGTGTGAGGTCACGGCAGCAGCCACAGGAACAGCATTGTAGGTCAGGACAGTGCACAATGGACACAGTGTGTTGGTCATGGCAGCAGCCACAGCAGCAGCTGAGGTCAGACAGCTGGCACAATGACACAGTGTGTAGAGTCATGGCGAGCGAGCCACTACAGCAGACTAGCAGAGGTTCGACCAGTGGGCCAAATGACACAGTGTGTAGGGTCACGGCAGCAGCATGAGGTCAGGCGTGGCACAATTGAAATTCTGGGATCGTGGTGGCCAAAAACAGGAAGTCAGGCAAGAGTCGGGACAATGAAGACACAGTGTGTAGGTCACGGCCAGCAGCCACAGGAGCAGCATGAGGTCAGACAGATGGCACAAGTGATACCAACAGCTGTGTAGGTCATCCGGCAGCAGCCACAGCAGCCAGCATGAGGTCAGGGCAAATAGTGGGCAAAATGTTCACAGTGTTGTTGGTCACGGGGAGAGCCAGCAGATGAGGTCAGACAGTGGCATAATGACATTCTGGAGGTTTGCAAAAACAGGAGTAGGCCACAGAGTGGGACAATGACCACAGTGTGGAGGTTACGGCAGCAGCCACAGCAGCAGATGAGCGTCAGACAGTGGCACAATTGACAGCAGTGTGGAGGTGGGGTGGCAACTCACATACCGTCCCTGGCCTGGTAAAGATGGTTGTTGGCGATTGAGAAACTGTCAGCAGATGTGTGGCAATCAGGCGGGTGGTAGGCATCAGAACTCAGTGGCTGAGGCAGGTAGTTTGAACCCAAGTGACTCATTTTGCTCACAGTTTGGGTTGAGGGCGTCATGGCTGATGTTAGTCTGACGCCTCAGGCATTGGTGTGTGGAAATCACCTGGGGCCCGATCCACGCTGAGTTCATGCTTGACAAAGGTCAGTCGTTCCACATTTTTCCCGTGGACAACAAGGGTTCTCCTTGGGCTAACGATGGCCCCCTCCGAACTGAACACAGCTTCTGATGCCACAACTACTGGCGGGAAAGGACACGCTTCTCACTTGCACACTCGGCATTCTTGACGGAAACAATCAGGTTTGGCTGCCCAGTAGTCCAGCTGGATCTTCTAACTGGTGGTGGCAGAGTGCTGGTCCAAGTAGGACACACCTGTTGGTTCAGGGACTGCTCCAGGTTCCTGCCGCTGCTGCTGATGGACGACTCCCTCCTGCTCTACGGCGGGTGAAGGAAGTGCTCATCAGCTGACTCCAGTCTTAGGTTACTGCTGATGGAGATGGTACTGCTCCTACCCCCCTCCCCCCCTTCCCCCCAGCAGCCGCGGACGCAGTAGTACGTGAGCGCTAGAGGATCCCCCGGGTCAGACCTGTCAGAGGAGGGACGATGCGGCAATTAGGCAAGCGGCAATGATTCAGGAGGATTTCCCCTATAGTATATTTGAGTTTGTCCATTCCTCTCAATTAGCTGGGAATAAAGGGCTCCCATTTTGGACCGGTAGCAAGAGGGTCCAATAGGGTGGAGAGACGAAGTCAATACTTCGTCTTCTCATCTGCCATCCACCTATTCAGCTGCTCCTGATACTCCTCTCTTGTTCACCTGGGTAGGAAGAAAATCCGATCATTTCACAGAAATGCTTCTGCTCCAATGTCCTCCCTCCTTCCACTCCATTTCAGTCCCCACCGGACTCATGTGGCCACTCGAGATGTAGTCGCCATTGTCTCCATGTACCCCTGCCCAGAGCTAGATTTTCAGCATCTGTTACCAGGCATGAAGCAGTGGAAGAAGTTTTTGCCAACCGTAAGTCCTGGCGGACTGAAAAATAACTTCGCCCCCTTCGAATTTGGGCCTAAACAAACGGCGGGGTTTCCACGCATGAGCTCCACTGGCTGACATCAAAGTTAAAAGGGGGATTTTTTCTGTTTTCGGATAAAACAAAAAATGGGGTTTAATAAACCTTTCTCGTTCATACATTGGTCCAACATTGCAGGCTAAATTTTTCCAATGGGTGGAAACATCGCATATCAATGGGGTTTGGGGGGGGCCGTTCTCCCGCTGCAACTCGAGAGGGTTTTTTCCGGGTTTTGAAAGAATGGATAAAGTCCCATGCCCATTTCCTGGCCTTTCAAATCTGCTGAAGATCGGTGGAAAAACTTAAAAAAACCCCCTTTTCAAAACCAGATTGAACACTTCCCATGCGGGGCGCAGGACCATCCCCCCCTCGGGCAGCGTGGACCCCAAATGTTTCCCCCCATTTCCGTCCCCATGGTTCCATTTGCATTTGGCGCGGAAAAAAGCCACCCCATCGTTTTCTTGCGGCATGACGGGGTCATTTCCCCCCTGGGGACTTTTGTTCGCCGAGGCAAGCCAGGGGGTAAATTTGATGACCCCGCTGGGGCCCTTACAAGGGGGAATGAGGGAAGCAGTACTTGGGGAAAGGCTGAAAAAAGGGGGGGGAGGGGGAAGGCGGCTTTCCGGGGCCCAATTTTTGGTTTTTGGGGCCTGGGCCGGAAGCACTTTCCCCCCAGGGGGGCCGAAAAGGAAAATTAAACTGGCCCTGACCGTAGTTACAGCTCCAACGCCGCGCTCCCGTGCACCTTGGAAAAAAACCGATAACTTAAGGACTGGCCCCCCTTTATTGTCTCCCATTTTATAAGTGCTGGTATTGCCTTTTTGGAAAAAAAATTTAACGGTTTGGGAACTCTCCTTTCTCGGCCCCGGCACAAGCCATTAGTTTTCCGGAATGGTGCAGGCCCACCTTTTTGGGAAAGGGGAGGACGGGCATTTACCAACAACTTGGCCCAGAGCAGGGTCGCTGCTGCACCTTGGGATGGCGGGACACAAAACTTTTTGGTTTTTTTTGGGCAATCGCCGGGGCTGAACGACTGCGGTCCCAAATGATTTGCGAGGGGGCAGGAGCATTTTTGGCCCGGGGAAGATAAATGTCAAAGAGAAACAGCCCCTTTTTCAGAGGTGATGGAGCCTTGATTTGGCTGAAATTTGGAAATTGCGTGCCACTGGGCCTGCGCTTTTGCTGCCGGAAAGGATGGACCACCACTTCTGAGCCCCCTTTTCTCCCCGGGCCCACCGGATGGTGACCTGCATGGGTTGACGCAGGGCTGTGTGCCAACTTTACCCTTCCCGGGGCCACGCTTCATTTTCTGCTTCCCCCCCCCCCCCCAAAAATTCTACATATACCCATATTGGGCTCCTCCGGGGGTCTTGGAAAAAAGAACTTACCGAAACGCCCCGCACTGAGTGACTACTGCCGCCGCGGGCCTTCCTGACCCCTGTCCCCCTTATTTTCCCTTGGACCTGCGAAGCTTTTTTTTTTTAAACCCTTTTGGGGCCGCTTGGCTCCCGACCTCACACTGCTGCTACCCGCTGACTCACGGCCACAAAACCCACTTGCGGTGCTCTGCCCGACCCAAGCTACGCCCTTTTTCTCCTGACGATGATAAAACCCCTTTGCCCACCCGCTCCCAATTGCGTCGGCACATAAACATTATTTGTGTTTTCTCGTCACTGTTTTGTCCTCATCCCGGGTCTTGGTATGCAAGGCTGACCCCTCACAACATGACCCCCCCGGCCACTCCAACATCTATACTTTGCCGCCTACTGCAAGAAGCAGGGGATAAATTTGGCCCCCCTTTTTTTTCGCTGCCAAGTAGCTTTCTGACTGCCCCCTCAAATTGTTCATCCCCGCTATATAGTGGCGTTGAGCCCAAAACCACATAGTAAATTTTGGCTGAGGAACCGATGGGACAGAGGCGGGTTTTAAAGGGCAGGGAGGGGCCCCTGACCCCCTCCCGGGGCCCTGCCAAAATGGGTTTTTTGTCTGACTTCCCCACCGGGCTCTTTGGGTGGGGTTTTTCAATGTCAAACTGGGGGGAAATGGGTGACCTATCAACCAATCAAGAACCAAAGGGGGTTTCTAACAAACACGGCCCCCTTTGAATTTACAGCGGCCCTTTTTGGCCTCACCGAGCGACCCCCCGCTTTCGACGTCCCCCCTTTCTGTGCTGCGACCTGCTACAGAAAAGTTTTTTGCCCTCTGCCACTACAGGTTTAAGAGGCCCCCACCCCTCGTCCCGGCATACTGTTTGTTTTTAAATTTTACAACATGTTTGGGTGAAGAAATTATATGATAAATACACACCCTTTATTTTTAAAGCCAAATGAAAAACACTAAGGGAAACTTGGGAAAACCCTTGGGTATAAATTGGGGCTCCACAAATGGGCAGAAAAATTGAAATTGTATGTGCCTTTAAAAACTCTGGTAATTTTCTGAATATAAAACACAAACAGGGTTTAAATTTAAACCCTTTGGGTATGAAAAAAAGCTACAGAATTTTTTTTGTGGCGGGGAAAAAAAAAAGTTTTCTTTTTCTGAGAAAAAAGCAAAACAAGCTTAAATTTAAACCCCCGGATGTAAATTTTCACAAAAGAATTAGCCCGCCCCAGAAACACTAGCTTTGTAGCTGTTACAATTGCCCTGTTTTTTACCTTTCACAACAAGAGAAAAAAAATTTTAAAATTTAAAATTTTGTTGTGAATTTTTGCTAAAAGGGAAAAATTTTTATTTTTTGGGGGTGAAAAAGACGGGGTTTTTGGATCACAACAGCAGCAGAACAACGCTTAATTAACCCCTGGTGTTTAAAATTTCGCAAAAGAATTGACAGCAGGAAACTACTACTTTTTAGGTGTTTTCAATTCTGTTTTTTACGGTACACAACAAGAGAAAAAATTTTAATTTAAACCCCCGTTTGGGGAAATTTTGCTACAGGAAAATTGTTTTTTTTTGGGGGAAAAAAGAAGGTTTTTTTGGAGGGCACAACAGCAAACAAACAACCTTTAAATTAAACCCCGGGTGTAAAAATTTCCCCAAAAGAATTGGGGCAGCCGGAAACAAATTTGCTTTTTAGCTTAACAATTGTTTTTTTTCTCCTACACAACGAGAAAAAATTGTAAATTTAACCCTTTGGTTTTGGAATTATTCTACAGGGGAAAAATTTTTTTTTTGGGTTAAAAAAAAACGGTTTTTTGGTTTCCCCAAAAGCACAAAAACCGCTTTAAATTAAACCCCCGGAAGTAAATTGCGCAAAAGAATTGAGCACCGGAAACTACTAGCTTTGTAGGTGTTACAATTTCGGTTTTTTTTTTCGCTAACAACAAGAAAAAAATTGTAATTAAAACCCTTCCCTTTGGGGGAAATTTTGCTACCGGAAAAAATTTTATTTTTTGGGGGAAGAAAGAAAGGGGTTTTGGAGCACAAAAGCAGCAGAACAACGCTTAATTTAAACCCCGGATGGGAAATTGGGGCCAAAAAAATTGAAACAGCCCGGAAAATACTAGCTTTGTAGCGTGTTTACAATTGCGTTTTTTCTACGCTACACAACAAGAAAAAAATTGGGAATTAAAACCTTTGCTTGTGAATTTTGCCCCCCAGGGGAATTTAATTTTTTGGGGGTGAAAAAAAACCGGGCTATTTTTGCACCACAGACAAAAACAACGCTTTTAAATTAACCCCCGGATGTAAATTGCGCAAAAGAATTGAGCTCCGGGAAAATACTGCTTTTTTAGCGGTTACAAATTTCGTGTTTTTTTACCTACACAACAAAAAAAAATTTTAAATTTAAACCCTTTGTTTGTGAATTATGCTTTTAGGAAAAATTTTAAATTTTTTTTGGGGGTGAAAAACGGTTTCCCTTTGGGGTCCCAACACAGCCGAACAACGCTTTTTAAATTAAACCCCCCTTGGGTTTTTTGGTTTTAAATTTTTTTGCCCAAAAGAAAAAATTTTTAAAGGGAAAGCCGGAAAATTTTTTTCTAAAAAACTTTTTGGTTTAAAAACCCCCCTTTTTTTAAACCCATTGCGTTTGTTCTACGGCTTTCCAACCCAAAAAGAGAAAAAATTTTGGGAAAAAACCTTCGCTTTGAAATTATCTACAGGGAAAATTTTATTTTTTTGGGGGTGAAAAAAAACGGTTTCCCTTTGGGGTCACAACACACAGAACAACGCTTAACCCCTGAGTAAATTGCCAAAAAAAATTGAGACCGGAAAAATACTACTTTGGGAAACTGTTTTCCAAAATTTTTTTTTTCTACCCCCTAAAACAAGAGAAAAAATTGTAAAATTAAAACCCGCCTTTGGGGAAAATTTTGCTACAGAAAATTTTATTTTTTTGGCGGGGGAAAAAGTCGGTCCCATTTTTTTTCCCCCACAAACACAAAAACAACGCTTAAATTTAAACCCCTTTATGTAAATTGGGGCAAAAAATTGAGCAGCCGGAAAAATACTAGCTTTTTAGCTTTTTACAATTGCGTGTTTTTTAAAGCTACACAAAAAAGAAAAAAAATTGTAATTAACCTTCGCCCTTTTAAAATTTCAAAAGGAAAATTGTATTTTTTTTTCGGGGAAAAAAAAACGGGTTTTTTGGGAGTCACAACAGCACAGAACAACCTTAATTAACCCCTGGGGGGTAAAATTCGCAAAAGAAAATTGGCCCCAGGGAAAAACCTTCCCTTTTTTAGCGTGTTACAATTGCGTTTTTTCCCCACCCAAACAAGAGAAAAAATTGTTAAATTTAAACCCCGCTTGGGGAATTATTCCTACAGGAAAATTGTTAAATTTTTTTGGGGGTGAAAAAGGGGTTTCCTTTGGAGTCACAACAGCAGCAAACAAGCTTTAATTTAAACCCCCGAAATTAAAAATTTCGCAAAACAATTTTAGCCCGCCAAAAAAAGAAGTGGTATTTCAATTAAAAAAACGCTGTTTCTTTAAAAAAGAATTTCAACAGGGGAAATGGCTTTGATGCCCCCTTTGGAAAATTTAATGTTGGTGTTTACAAAAAGATTAAAAACCCATATAAAGCACCCGGACTTCAGATCCAATAAACCCAAAAAAACAGAAAAAACTTAAGAGAAAATCTCTGAGACAAACAAAACACCCCACAAAAAACGCTGTATTAAAATCGGTTTTTTCAGTAACAATTTACCGGGGGCAGCACCTTCCCCCCATTTAGTACTGAAGCGGGGATGAGCTTCCCCCTTTGCCCCGGGGCTTTTATATGCGGTGACTTTAAAGAATCCCGCCGGGCTCTGAAATTTGGGTTCCCCCTCTCACATTTATGCTCTATGCCCTTTTTCCTCCCCGGAGGTTTCTTTTTTCCCCAAAGAGCGCCATGTGCTTGCAGCCATTTTATCCCTCAAAAGCACCCTTCTTTTACCCGAAGTAACCCCAAAAATTTGACTTTGTTCAGAACCGAATTTTCCCGAAATTCCCAAAGAATTTTCCCCTTCCCCTTAGAATCGATTCGCCCATCTCTATTATAATGGTCCCCCGTTCCTCCAAAATTTTGAATTTTCCAGGATTGCCAAGGGCCCCCGCAGGTCAACCATTTAGCTCTTTTTTACATTTTAAATGTATTTTGAAATGTCCCCCTTTGAATTTCTTAATTTTTTTTTTTGAAAGGGTTTTGAGCTTTTTTTCTGAAAATTTTTTTACACCTAATAAAAGCATTTTTTTGGAATCAACCCAGCCCACGAAGCTGAAGCAAACTTTCTTGGATTTTTATATGTTTCCTCTCTGTCCCTTCGCTTCACTTCCCACCCCGGATCTTTGACCAAAATAAAACCAGGTCTCCTTCGGAGTTGCCGAGGCGCAATGCCCCCAACTTTGCCGACCCCGACGTACATGCCTTTGGGAGTAACGAACGCGTCGCTCCCCCCCAGAACCCCCAAAACGCACCCATTGCACGCCCCTTCATGTGAGGCCTCCGAAAGGGGCGAAGCTGCCCCTAAATCGACCCCTGGCCCAACAGGGTTTTGGGGCCGGAAAAAGCGCAGATACCCCAAAAATCGGCACAAATCCCGATCATACATGCCCCTTATCTCAAATCTACAGTTTTAGCCAGAAAATCATTCAAAGAGTCAGTTTTTTTGAAAACCCTCCCCCTAGGCTGGGCCCTGCCCACCTCAACTGAAAAAACCTATACTTGAATGGTAAAAAACATGTGAATAACTGCCAGAGGGGTGGGGCTAAAACCTGTATGAAAAAATTTGAGGGGTAAATGTTTTGAAAACAGCATCTTACAAAATAAGGGATACAGTGGGGGAAACGAAGTTGAACTACTTGTGGCCCTCAGCAAGGGGCATAATCATTGACATTCCCTGTAATTGCTTTTAAATCATAATCATTTAACACTTGTTAAAAGATTATGAATATAAAGCAAACAAAAGAAAACAGGTTAGTATACTTGATGGTATCTGGTGATGATTTCTCAAAATAGTCTAGAGGAACTATAGAAATGGGGGAAGTCCAGTGTGCACAACACTGGCCAAAGCTTCATAAGATTTTTTTAAAATCTTTGCCCCCCCGGGAAAAAGGAAAACCCCATAAATCTTTTTTGCCCTATTTTACATAGCAGCTAATCAAAGCTTTCCCATACTATACTGACACGCTGAGCACTGGTAGGGACTAACATATTGCATCACTCAAAGAAAAATTTTAGTGAAAACTCTTTTTGTGGAACTGTCCATTTTTAGTCAGTGAAATAAATTTAGGTTCCTCAAGAGACCAAATTTCAATAGATATCGGTGTCAGATGCTACATAATGACATGCATTACCCAGATGCTATCATACTACAAAAATGTATATCTCACTGTATATTTTTTCTTTACAAGGTTATGGGGGATTGAATAACATAATATATTGTGCTATTGAAAAATCTTTTTTTTGCTGTACAGCAACATATATTGGCAGTTGGCATATCAAAAATTACTGCAAAAAAAATGCTGAACCCCAAACCCCTAGTGATGGGATGGTCCCAAAAAAAAGGGGTTCTCCCAGGTTTGGTTTACAATTTTCAAGGAAAAAAAAGGAAAGAAGACAGAGGTTAGAAAAAAGGGTTTTTAAATATGTAGGATAAAGTCAACACAATGACTAAATCCTTATAGACTGTTGGCGCTGATGTCCATTTCTGCATGCAGTGTGAGCTGTTTCGATTTTTTTTTCTAAAATTGTTCCTTTGTTTTGTTTTGCGTTAACTAGTTTAGAAATTTTTCCCAACTTTGGGGGAAATAATTACCCCCCATTTTTCTAAAAAAGGGTTTTTTTTTGTTGGTCCAAAAGGGTTTTTTTTTTTTGGGTTTAACTTTGTGTGACAAACATTTTTTATCCCATATTTAATCAAATTTTCGGGGTAATGTAAAACGTAAACCACTTTCTGCCCTTTTACCCTTAACCATTTTTCCTAATATATTAAGAATATCTTTATCTTTTTTTTGGGTGCTTTTTAAAAATTTTACTCTAAAAACCTTTTACCGAATCTTTTCCAAAGGGGGGGTTTGCCTTTTGAAAATAGTTTTCATTAGTGTTATGAATTCCTGAGGTTCCACATCACAAGCCCAATGACCTATCAATTAATTGCATCATTTTATGTTTAATGTAACAAAAAATTAATTTTCCCAAATTGCAGGGAAAAGGGAAGTCTAAAAAAAAATTTTAATTTATTGTAAAGGAAGCTTTATCATTGTATTATTTTAATACCAAAGAACAAGATGAGAAGTGTTAATTAGCTTTGCCCATTTAAATGTATTTTTTTTCTCAAGTCAGATACTGTTTGGGCAGACATTAATTTGATGTGAGTGCTATCCTTTGTAAACCTAGAAAAAATAAAAATATTTTTTTTTCTTTTAAAAATTAAATGAAAAAATCACCCAATTTTTTTTAAGTAAGTAAAATTAAATTTTTATGGGGATATATGGGGCATTCCATTTTTTAATTTATTGTTTCAGCACCGGGAATGCTTTAAATCTTTAAAAAAATGCATATCAAAATTTTTTAAAAAACTGTCCCCCTTAAATAGGGGTTGGTTATGCCTTCTTGGTCCCAAAAAAGGATGGGTTCGGGAAGTCCCCCTTAAGTTTACCCTTTTTTAAAATGTACTGTTGGTTGACCATCTTTCATCATCCTTAGGCCTTAATTTTTTTCATTTAACTTGAAAAAGATTTTTATATCTTGTATTAACTGTTTTCCAAAAACCCATGACCAATATGTCCTAATTTAATTTTTTCCAAGTTCAACAAAGTAGGCACACTGTGTAAAATATAAAAGAAACAAAAATGCAATGAATTGAAAATTTAAAAAAAGGTTTTTCCCATTTTTTTTAAAAAAAAAAAAATAATCATTAGGCAGGGGACCCCCATTAAATTTAATTTTGGGGAAACAGGATTAAAAATCAGCTGGAAAAGTAAGTGGTATTAAAGAAAAACAACAGATGGTGGGGCCAAGTTTTTAACAAAAGTAACTTGGTTTGGTTTGGGGTTGAAAAAAGGGGGCCATGCGGAGGCTTAAGTCTCTCAGAAGCAAACATGTACAAAAGTTCACCTATCTGTGAACAACTGATTCTAAAAACTGTGGAACAAGTTCAGAAAAAAAAAGGTTCCTTAATGTAAAATTGCAAATACTTTGAATAGCCCCTTCCCACATTACAAAATTACCTTTAAAAAAAGTTTTTGGACGTGGGGGAAATCCATTTTCCAAAAAGGGGAAAAAAACTGGGGAGTCTTTTGGGATGTTGCATTTTATGGGCTTTTCAGACAGATTTTTTGGGTTTTATGAAAATCAATGCATGGGCTTAGTAATACTTACAGAAATTATTGTATGTGAACACATTTCTAATGTAACCCCAAAAACCCCAAGTTAAACCCTTAAATAATAAAAGGGAAGAAGGAATATATTTCCCAAAATCTATAAATGCCACTGTTTTCTGGGTTAAAGCTCATTTAAAAGGGGATTTAAGTAAAAATGAAATTGACTGGGGTCAGATTAATCAAAATGTAAAGTTCTTTATGGCAATCATGGATGCCATATCCTGAAAACTCAAGATGAGCAGGACCATTCTGATTGTTATCAGCCCAAAGTTTAAAAGCCTGCATCAATTTATAGAGGTTTTAAGGCAAAATTATTTCCCATCCGGGAAAAACATGTCTTTCATTTGAGATCTTGCACATTTGGGGAAACAACCTAAAAAAAACCATACTTTTTAAACATTGTGAAATATCACCTTATCTTTTTACAACTTGTAAACATCTGAAAAGGTTCAAAGCCCAATTTAAACGGAGTTTTTGGGAGGAATATTTTTTTAATTCTAGTATTTAAGCTGCTCAACAGTCTTGAGTCTTTTTTGTTCGTTTTTTTGTTTTAAAATTTTGCAAAAAATGTTATTAAAAAGGTCGGGCCCCTGGTGGCCCCCTAAAACTCTTCTTCTGTGAACCTTGCTGTAGTGATGGATGAAATTTTGTGGTTTTTATTTTTTTCTTGCTGAAATAGGGCAAGGCCTTCTTTTTAAAGAGACATTTTTGGGGTTGGAAGCTTTTGTTTTTTCTAAAATTCTATATTTTGTTTGCTTTGTTAGTTTTTAAAGGGGGTTTTTTAATTTCCCACCCAAGTTGCAAACCTCCCCAAAATTAAATTATTTTGGCTTTTTTACGCTTTTGGGGGAAAGGTACTGCCCACACGGTTTGTCTGGAAAGCAATTCTGTTTAAATACGGGAAGTCCCTGCATTTTATATCACTTTTTTCGTAAGAAATTTGTCATGCCCCGTGTTGTGATCTTTGGGTTTAAATTTAAAAATTGATGGGAGGGTTTTTAAAAAGAATTTTCACGTAAATGTTCTTTATTGGAAATATTTTTTTTCTCCCAATTTTGCATAATGTTAAAACCCCGTCCGGGCCATTTGAAACTGTCCGAGGTTGTTTACTGCCCAGGGATGCTGGGTGTCGAAAAACAAATGTCCAAATGATTTCTGTGTCATATTAGCCCTGCTTTCCCTTAAGAAGGTATATCCTAAAAGGGTTGTTGTTTGCAGAAGTGTGATTTGGGAGCCTAAAAATATCTGTTTTAATCTGGTCAAGGGAAAATAGGTTTAGAAATTTAATTCTTGTTTTTGTATATGGGACATTTTCCCTATTGTAAGCAATGGATATGAAAGGTACAAACAGAGTTCTAATGTTTTGAATCAATTCCCACACCTGACAATAGTGCCTCCTACGATTTGTAAATTGCCCATGCATAGGCACTAATGTAATCCCATACCATCAGAAAGAAGGCTTTTGAAGTGTGTGCTAATAGCAAGCTGAATGGTTCCTCTTCTCTTGAGTCTCTAAGACATGGCATCTGTGATTTCCGTAAAGAATTTAACATTTTGTTTCATCTGACCACAGAATAGTTTTTCTTTTTCTGTCTCGTCCTTTTCTAAATGGGGCCTTGGCCAGAGAAGTTTGTGGGGCATTTTTTGGGGTTTTTTTTTTTTAAAAAAAAAATAGCCCTTCTTTGCCCCGGAAAAGTTTTAAAATTGTATTTGCAGATTCCCAACAGAAAACTAAGTCCCAAAGAAAATGGTTTCTTCAAGAAAATTTAAACCCTTATTTTAAATTTGAAATGCACCCTGAGGGCCTTTGGATGGGCAAGCATCCAATTTGGCCCAGCAGTTTTTGACCCTTTTCCCACATAAATTTCTGCAAAACTTCTAAATAATTTTATGATTATATGCGCTGTAGATGGTGAGATATTTAAAGTCTTTGAAATTATACATTTAGGAACATTTTTCCACAAGATATCCAGATCTGTAACTTAGCAGAGCCTTTTATTCCCTGCCTAAGGCAGGATCTAATAGGCAGGCAAACATAAAAAAACTAAATTTTCAAGAAGAAACCCATTTTAATAAAATGATTTTTAAGTTTTGGGAAAAGGTGATTTTTTGGGTATATTTCCCCTTTTTTCCCCCAAATGTTTGTGAGATGTTTTTTTTTTTTTTAACCCACACTGTTTTCTTTTTCTTTCTCTATCTTTTTCTGGTACCATGTGGCTGAGTTAGAGAGAAAAATCCTAAGGGGTCAGTGGTAGTTAGGGAGAAGCCATTTTTTGTGCAAAGAATCATGTTGTTCCATAGTAAAGGGTAAATCCTTGAGTGAAATTTATTGAGCCAGAATTTGCCTTCCCCCTGGTGGGTGCGCAAGTTTTGGTTAAATTAAAAGGGAAAATGGGTTTTACACATGACTACACACCTGAGGACTTATACAGAAGAAAACAGTGTCGTTTTGCTCATCATTAACTTCTGAATTCTGAAATTGTCTTGGGCGTGGGTGCACAGGTGCACGGAAACTCTCAGTGGATCTTTTTGGGGGACTTTTCATGTGTCAAAAGGAAAAAAATTTCTTTGTGCCTGTACAAATTTTTAATTTTTTTTAATATTTTCATTAAAAACGTGTATCACATAGAAGAAAAGGCAATATAGCTGATGCAGTTCTTTCTTTTATTGCCCCTTTAACCCCCTTTTCGCCAAAAGCCCGTTTTTTTCCTTCCCGGGAAAAACTTCCCTTTTTTTAAAAAAGACTTTTGACACTTTATGTGGAATAAATTTTTGACACTTTTACCTATCCAAAAGGGTTTTTTGAGAATGCTTGGACCAAATGTTTCTTTAAGGGTTGTTAAAAAATTTTAGTTTCCCTAGAATTCTTGTTTGTTTTTGAAAAATATCAAAATATGTGGAAAATTTTTGGAAAAAAAATTTCCATTTAAAAAACGTTTAAAAAAATTTTTGCTTAAAACAGATAGCTATTTCCTAAAATTTGTTTAAAAATTTGCTCTACCTTTGTCCCCCGTTTGGTTGGAAAAAATTTTTTAACAGTTTTTTTTTTTACGACATTACAGGGCCTAAAAAGGGAATAGAAAAAGTTTTTAAAATTTTTAAGAAAAATTTTGGGAACATAGATTTTTTTTGGGACCAGTCCCGTTTTTGACTTTTTTTTCTTTTGGGGGGGGCCCGTATGTAAGATACCCCTTTTAAAAAGGGCTCCACCTAAGAAAACTTCACCCATTAAAGTGTTTTAAAAAAGTTTTGGAAGTTTATTAACCCGTTAGGTAGGGGGGAACTGAAATTTTTAAAATTTTTTTTTTTATCCAAATTTTTACTGGAACACGGTGGGTGAGACCAGGTTAAAAAGGGAAAAAAACATCAAATTCCCCAAAATTTTACCGTTTTTAGAAAATATTTCCATTTTGTGGTCCTTGCGTTTCTATTTGGTTCAAACCCCCAAACCTAAAAGTAGGAGGGCAACCCATTGGCTTTGGGGGTTTATTTTCAATACAATTTTTCAAAAGGGTTTTTGAACACCCTAGGTGCTAAAACTTAATTTTAAAAACCACTATAAAAGACCCCAATTTTTGAAAAAACTACAAACCCCTTTTGGAAAATTTTTTGGGGGTTTTAGTGAGGGATATGGACCACAAAAGGTGTTTCACCCAAAAAATTTTGCATTAGATTTAAAAAATTCTAACCATCTGCAATTTTAGCTTACAATTTTTTTAAATTTTTTCAAAGGGGAAACCCGAAAAAAAACACCCCAAAAATTTGTTTTGGGATTTTTTTTTCGGTCAGCAATAGCCCTTATGTGGGGGTTTGGGAATAAATGCTGTTTGGATGCATTGCAGGGGGGGTTTCAAGGGAGGGATCATTATTTGGCTTTTTGGAAAGGGATTTTTTGGGGGTGTCAGTTGCAAATTTCAATTTCCCCAAAATTACCAGAAAGGGTAAAAACCATCCCCGAAGTCCCCCCCGGGGATTTCATTTAGGGATTATTTTGCATTTTGGGTGCAATAAGTGTTCTTGTTTTTTAGCATTGGGCCCTGAAAATGGGATGGGGAAAAAGCGTTTTGCCCTTGTTTTTGGGTTCCCTTTATTTTACAGCCCTTCCCTTTCAGTATAAATGACTTTAAAATTTTTATTTCAGGGTCGGAACAATTGAAGGGGGGGAATTTTTTTTTTTTAAATCCCCCTTAAATTTTAAAAAAATTTTTTTATGTTTTTTTACTTTTAAACAAAAATGCTTTTATAAAAAAAGTGTTTTTATTTGTTTTCACAGGGGCCCGATTGCCATAACGTTTTTCTTTTTCTTTTTTTTGGAGTGGATATGGGTTGTGTTTTGGGGGGGGTGAGTTGATGTTTTAATTGGTATATCATGGGGTGCACATGAAGCTTTGAATTTCTTTTTATTAAGATTTTTGTTTTGGGGGGAAAAATTTTAAAAAAAAATACGCAATTTTGGGGTGGTTTTTTTTTTTTTTTTTTACAGCAGTCACTGTGCGGTATAAATGACATTTTGCTTTTTCATAGGTCGATGCGAATTTTCAGTGATACCCAAAATTTTTATATTTTTTAGTTTTTCTGCTTTTACAAAAAAAAAAAACACTTTTTTTCAAAAAAAGCATGTTTTTCATTCCCATAACGTTTTTTTTTTTTGTGTACGGGGATCTGTTTAGGGGGTTGTTTTTTGAGGGGGTGGTTGATATTTTTATTGGGATCCCCCTTTTTGGGGGGGTTTGGTATTTTAAAACGCTTTTAAATCCCTTTTTTTGAAGTCCGAGGGGAAGAAAATTTCTGCAATCCTAAAAATGTTTTTTATTTTTAACAGCACTCATCATTCAGTATTCAGGGAAAAATTTTTTTAAGGGAAAATTTGGGATTTGTAAAAGGGGGAGGGGTGGTTTTTACTGTTTTTAATTTTTTTTTTCGTGTTTTTGTTTTTTCTTTTTTTTTACTTTTCCCCCTTTTTTTTTTCTTTTCCCCTTTGGGATTTTGTGTCAGTGATCCCCAGATCACTTTTACAAAAGAGATCCGTACAGAGCGAAGCTCTATCCCGGTCTCTACGAAAAATGTCAGTACCATGTATGGCAACCAAACAAAAGCATTTCAGGGCTGGTTACGTCACAGACAAACCCGGAAATGTTTAAAACACTTTCCCCCCCTGTCCCAAGGGACAGGGGACAGCCCCCCCCCGCGGCCATTTCTGCGTGCACAAAAGAAAGCATTTTTTTCCCCGGGGGCGTATACGGGGGGGAATTTTAAAAGCATTTAGAGGAAACCCTAATCCAAGTTCCTATGAGAACTGTTGATTTTCCGTAATGACGTGACCCTATTTCGCCCGGTTTTAAATTTGCGCAGTACGGGGCGAATTAAGGGCTGAAAATGCCCCAAAAAAAGACTTGTGAACTTGCCCTTTTTGATCCAAAGGCAGTAAGGGGTTTTCCTTTTCAGCCTTAGGCCTCGTTCACACGGGTTATTTGGGGGCGGATTTTGGGGCCGTACTGCGCGCCGTATTTTCGCTCAGTACGGTCCCCAAACCGTCCCTTTAAAAAAAGGGTTTAAACCCAGTTCTCATAGAGAAAAAAAAGGATTCCGTCTCTCCCTCCCGCCCGGGGAATCCGGCCCCGGGGGGGGAGAAATTTACATGGGGAAATTTTTACGGGGGCCACCCGGGGCCCCCCCCGCCCCGCTGCCCGGCTGCCCGGGGTTAAATTGGGGGGACGAAATCACCCCCCAATTAAAGCCCACAAAAGTGTGTGAACATTGTTTTCTGTACTTAAACTGCAGGTTTTTATGGGATGAGGCCTGCTTTTAAAATACCGCTGGTCCCATGCCGCGGGTATACTTTGGGTTCCCGCTTGGGCTCGCAAGATTCCATGATGGTTTTCCTATGTCAAGGGTTTCAGGAACCCCCTTTTTAAACCCTGGGGCGTTTGGGTTTTGTTAAAAAGATGGTTTGGGGGTTTAAATTTTAGCATGTTTAAAAGGGCATTAAAAACTCAAAAATATGTTTCATCAATAGCCCAAACAAAAACAAAATTCTTTAGCACATTTATTGCAAAGTTTAGGGGGGTAATTTAAAAAACCTTTAGAAGAATTTTGGGGTATGTCTTAAAAGGATGATTTTTTTTCGGATTTATGTTGTTCAGTATTTGGATTCTGCCAAAAAATTTTTCCCACTGTAAATTTATCCCCCATAAACCCCAATAGAAAAATCTAAGCCCCTTGTCTTTTACCAGTCGGGTTTTCCCGAGATCAGATTTCAAAAAAAGAATCAAAAAGCTTAGAACATGTTTTTTAAACCAAGAAAAAAGGTGGTTTTTAATAAAGTCCAATGTGGGCCAGCCGAAAAAAAAATGACTGCCCAAAAAAATTAAAACAAAAAACCCCGTTTAAAAAACGAAAAAAAGATAGTAAAATTTCCAGTTCGAATTTCTAAAACAGAATCCAACGTCATTAACTTGTTGCCGCGTGCAGATGAAGACTTAGGATATGTCTGCACAGTGCAGGAATTACAGCCTACAAAAGCACAGATTTTCTGTGTCTGGCTTTCTAAATCCGCCGGCCCTCAGCTGGAAGATAGAAAATGTTATATTTCCGTCAGATTCCCATACAGTCAATGTACTGGGCCAGTGGGGAAATCCAAAAACGACCATGGTTTTTGGCACGGGTATGACGATGTTAAAATGCTGTTGCATATAATACATGTTCATAAATATGTTTCTTTAGCTGTGTTATATGATTACCCCCACATCTTAAGATGCCTCTTCGAGGTACTTGTAAATTTTCCTGGTTGTATAGTCATTGGGGGAGGCACTCAAAAATTTGTTATTGGGCAGAGCATTTTATATTGTCGCCCCTGTCCCTGGGTTAATGTATGTTTGTATAATTGTTTGTCACGGTTCGTAGTATTGAATCCAATGGACAACCGCAAGCAATGGTGTAAGCCATGCAAGGGAGCGAAATCTAAGTAGGTCACGGTTTTCACCAGAGCCCGCCGCAAAGCAGGATGGACTTGCTGCAGCGGGAGTCTACCAGGTCGCTACCCCTGATGTGACTTGCTTGCAGAGGCAGCCGAGGTGTACCGTGGTACAAAATCGGGGACAGGCAGGAAGGTCAGGGGAGGCGGCAAGGTTCGTGGTCAGGAGACAGAGGCAAACTGTACGGCACACGGTAATCAGAACAAGACTTCAGGAATGCTTTCTCAGTAGGCTAAATGGCACTTAAGGTCCAGTGCAGAGCACAGGAAGGGGCAGGCTTTAAATAGGGGCTGCGACCAGAAAGGGAATTTACCGTTGCGCTGGCCCTTTAAATTTAACAGTGTCGGCACACATGCGCCCTAGGAGGTGGGGACGCATGCGCCAGGAAGCAGAGACATAGTCAGGAGCGTGGCTGGGTAAGTTGGAGCGAGTGCATCCGCGGCCTGACATGCGGGTCGCGGCGCCACTCGTCTGTGGGGCACGGATGCACCCGCAACCTGGAGGAGGAGTCGCGGGGGCACCCGTGAAAGTACCCCCCCTTAAGGACCCTCCCTTTTTTTTGTCTTGGAGGAATTTGCAGACCAGGGTGCGATCCAGAATGTTGTCCTCTTGCCCCCAGGACCTTTCTTCGGACCGAACCCGTTCCAGTCAATGAGGAAATGGCCAAGATTTTTTTACGGTAAAGATGTTCGTGGCATCAGGAGTTGGATGAGCAACTTTCCGGGAGAAACGATTCAGGACAACTGGCTGAAGGAGAGAGACGTGGAAGGAGTTCGGGACCTGCATCATGGAGGGAAGGCGGAGCTTATATGCCATCGGATTGATGCGTTTCAGCACCTCGAACGGTCCCAGGAAGCGGGGACCCAGTTTGTAGCCAGGGATCTTGAGATGGATGTATCTTACAGACAACCATACTTTATCTCCAGGAGAGAAGATAGGCGGGGGTCTTCTCTTTTTGTTTGCTTGCTTCATAGTACGGGCAGACGCCTGTTGCAGAGACTGGCACGTCTGATCCCAGATGGCAGTTAAGACCTGGACCAAATCTTCCCCGGCCGGGACCTCATAGGGCACGGAGAGGGGGAGTGGTGGGCGTGGATGTGGCCCATAGACACTGAAGAAGGGGGCGGCACCGGCAGACACGGAGTCGAACAAATTTATGAGACTTCTGCCCAAGGTAACAGATTGGCCCAGTCATCCTGATGTGCATAAACGAAGTGCCGCAAATAACAGCTGAGCCTCTGGTTAACTCTCTCCACCTGCCCATTGGTCTGAGGATGATAGGCTGAAGAAAAATCCAATTTTACTTGTAGCTGGTTGCAGGGGAGCACCAGAACCTAGAAACAAATTGGACCCCCCGGTCTGAGACTATATGGCGTGGCAGCCCATGCAGCCGGAAAATGTGTTGGAAAAATAGGCTGGCCACACGAGGAGCAGAGGGTAGGACATGGCAGAGGAACGAAATGGGGCATCTTAAAAAAACGATCCGTAACTACCCAGATCACGGTATTACCGGAGGAGGGCGGGAGGTCAGTAAGTCCATGGCCACGTGGGTCCAAGGGCAATCAGGAATAGGCAGAGACTGCAGCAGACCTGCTGGTTTGAGATGGGAAGATTTGTTGCGGGCACAAGAAGTGCACGACTCCATGAATTCACGAACGTCTTTGTCCATGTAACGGACGCCCCTGCGACCACTGTCCCGGGCCGCAGGCGCGTCCGTGCCCCCGCTCCCAGCGGAGCTCCGTCCCGCACGTCGGGTTCGGGGTCCGCCCGTGTCGCAGCCCTGCAGGCGTCCACTTAC
>JAODAL010032917.1:0-46267 GCA_025379985.1 Phyllomedusa bahiana | reverse complement strand
GGGAGGGCCCCCCAAAAAAAAAAAAAATTTGCCCCCCCCCACCGCTGGGGGGAATATCTATAGACCCAAATTAGCCCCTATCTGCCAACTTAAACCCAACGACTTGATCTGCCTTCTTTTTTCAACCGACAGAGCACTCCAAGGGAAAAGTCTCAAAGGGAGTGTAAGGCTGATCACTAGAAATTTCCGATAAATTTTAAACAGGGGAGCATCATGTGAAGCTCTGCCCCATGTTTTGGTCTCCATTGTATACAAGCAGATTAAACTAGGAATCAATAGCTGCTTTTTTTCACATTTCATCAGGGAGTCTTACCTCTAGGCACCACTGCATTACACATCAACAGAAAAAAAAACAATTCTTTTAAGCAAGTGTGCAGTTAAAAGCAGTGCCTAGGTTCCCATCGCTGAGTAAACAACCTATAAATTGCGGACTTTTACAGGATTTTGGGCCACATTAAAAAAACTGTCAGGTCAAAAAAATTCACTTTGTTGCCCATAAACCCAAAATCAAAGCCCTTTTTCCTTTTTCTCTAGAGCACAAATTGTGTTATGGGTAAAAAGTGATTTTTAGACCTAACGTTTTATAATGGGGGCCCTTTGTGTAAAGATTTGTAGTTCCCCCAATCCCCCCGCCCCCTTTTTTCCCCCCCACCGCCACTTTGGCCCCCCAAAACATCACGGGGCCAAAAAAAAATTTTTTTTCCCCCACTTCCAACGTGAACTTTGTCTCAGGTGGCACTCATCCTTGATGATAGCATTTGGCAAATATGTAGTCCATCTGTGTTCATTTCCATCTCTGGTGTGGAAGTAAGGATAGTCAAAAAAACTGCTTGCAAGGTCTTTTTGATATTGCACAAAATTTTACCCACCGAGATGTAGATTGACATCATTAAAAATAGTTTTCCCGGGGAAAATTTACTCTTTGAAGTCCTTACATACCTTTACTGTGAAGGTGAAAGCATCTTTTTGATAATAGCTTAACTGAACAGTGACTTGTAATGCAACATTAAAAATGAAACCCTTAATTTGGGGAAGGGGAACCTAGTGTTTTTCTCTATATCAACAGAGTGTTTTGTGTTTTCAGTGAAACTTAATGTAGAATGCATTTAAAAAGTAAAGCGGCTATCAAAGCAGTTTTCAGGTAATGTTTCCCACATTCTTACACTGCAATTCTGAGAGCAATATGACATTTCCAATTAATTTGCCACCATTTTCCCTGCATTTTTCACTCTTTTCAGGTTATTTTCTAACCAATAAACTACCGAAAGTGCTGCTTTCCACAAAATATCTTAATATATGGGCAAACAAGTCTCAGGTTCATTCACCTGAATAATATGTAGAATGAACAAAACAAATTTCATTTCAATTAAGTATGAGGTTGAATTACATTATATCACACTGAAATTGATTTTTATCCCATCATAAAAATACATATACTGTAAGATAAATAAATTGTATGGGCTTGAAATATATCATTAATACATCATTCATTTCTATATTTCTATACTTTTAACTTTTTATTTCTTTTACAAAGTTGATATTGCTTAAAAAGAAATGTCCTTCTGTAGCATAATTACTGGTATTTCATTATATGATGTTAGTAAATATGGAAAACAGAATAATATCTGAACTTTGCAGGAGAGACTAAAGGCATTATAAGGTTGTGCTTTTCTTTTGCATATATGGCAACCATAATCATAATCAGAGGTACACTTCTGGATTGCTTTTAGCCTTTGTTGAGTTGGACTTCTATAGTGATGTTACTTACTGTACATAATATGATTGCTGATGAGGTAACTGTGCTGCTACCACCTGTGTGTAATCTCATGCTATCAGTTGTCAGGAGATTAGACAAAGAGGTGCTGCAGCAGCTAAGTCACCAGTCAGCAATGTGCATCCCCAGGCAAGCTGGTAGTGTACACAGAGGACATCCCCACTGTGTACAGCCAGAGAAATCCTTAGTGTTGTGGTAGAACTACAAGTAAAAGCATACATTTAGACTAAGTCCACACAACAATGTAAAAATGCCGTCCAAAATCCGATGGCATTTTTACATTGCTGGACAGCGTCGCACCACCATTTTTTTGGGATTCCCGGCAGCCCAGTACATGTGTGGTGGAATATATGTACATATTCTATATTCCACCGGATGGTCGGTGGTTTAGGAAAGCCTCAGTTAAAAATCCATGCTGTGAAGAAAAAAGTGCAGAGTTTCTATTGAGGGCTACACAGAGCTGGGTATGGTTGCATTTTTTCATATTCAAAATACTGATTCTTCAGAAAAAACTTCCAAAATCCAGTGCTGTGTAGACATAGCCTTACAGAATAAAGCCCATTTCCTTTCCAATACAGCATTATTGTGACAACTGTGTTTTCTTTATTTCCTCCCTGCCTTCCAAGAGATATAAATTGGTCTTCTGTCTATGTCTTGCTGTTTCAGAATGGCTGATTGGCTGCAGTGGTCGCCTGCCACTGCCTGAATTCATCGTACGTACAGCTCTCTTACAAACGGTGACGAAAGGTAGCGGCATGTGACCACTGCAACCAATCAGCCATTCTGAAACAGCAAGGCATAGACAGAAGACCAACAGAGAGTGAGAATGGCACAGTGCTGATCCGTGGCGAGTAGTTTTTTTTTTATTTTAGAAGGACACTGGTAACTGTAAAGTAGTTTTTTATAAAGTAGCAGAACAACTTCTTTAATGGTACCACTTACTCTACCATATGACGTACTGGGAACCCATCAACCTGGTGGAGTGAAGGAGGTTGTCACTCAGGATTTTATGGTATATGGCTCCATCCATTCTCCCACTAATGCGGTGAAATAGTCCTATGCCCATAGCAGAGAAACCGCCCAAAACATAGTGTTTCCACCTCCATGCTTGACAGTAAGGATGGTGTTCTTTGGGTCATAGGCAGCATTTCTCTTCCTTCAAACACGAAGTTAATGCCAAAGAGCTCAATTTTTTGTTTCATCTGACCTCAGCACCTTTGTGGTCCTAGCTGCCATGAGATCATTAACAAGTTCCCCCCCCTTGTAGTTTTAGCCTGATCTCTCACTTTCATCATGATCAAGGATACCCCACGAGGTGAGATTTTGCATGGTGCCCCAGATCGATGTTGATTGACAGTCATTTTGTATTTCTTCCATTTTCTTACTATTACACCAACAGTTGTCTCCTTCTCACCCAGCGTCTCACTTATGGTTTTGTAACCCATTCCAGCTTTGTGCAGGTCTATGATCTTGTCCCTGACATCCTTAGAAAGCTTTTTGGTCTTGTCCATGTTGTAGAGGTTAGAGTCTGACTGATTAATTGAGTTTGTGGACAGGAGTCTTTTATAAAGGTGACTATTTAAGACCGTTGTCTTTTAGGTAGGTAACGAGTTGATTAGGAGTGTCTAACTGGTCTGTAGGAGCCAGAACTCTTAATGGTTGGTAGGGGATCAAATACTTATTTCTCTCAACAAAATGAAAATAGATTTATATAATTTATACAATGTGATTTTTGGGATTTTATTTTGGATATTCTATCTCTCAATGTTAAAATTAACCTACCCTTAAAATTATACACTGTTCATGTCTTTGTCAGTGGGCAAACTTACACAATCAGCAAGGGATCAAATTTTCTTTGAATCAATCTGTTGACAATATTATCTGCATTTATTCGTATCCCTTTCATGTGCTCACAACTATGTACATCATGTAATGATCATTTTACTTTATATTCATTCCAGTGTTATATTTCTATGTCTCAGCAAAGCTTTGAAATTGAAAGAAAGAAAAAATGGTTGCCCAAGTTGCTGCCTTAGGAATAAAGACTTAAGGCATCTCTATTGTACTGCTGGTATACCGTCAAAATCACATTTTATTCTTGCACCTTCATGCAGTGTAATTATTTTGTGGATAAAACACACACCTAAAAGTTTGATTAAACTTTAGGAAAATTAGGCGCATAGGGTCTCACGTATGAAAACTGTCTAGGTCTTAGGGTATGTTCACACGGCTTATTTTGGGGCGCATTACACAGCGTATTTCGCATTGTGCTTAATACGTGGGGAAATGCAGCCCACAATTACGGTAATCCATAGCTCTCATAGAGAATTATGGATTACACCTCGTCCCCCCGTGCGTACAATACAATCGTATTGTACACACGGGGGCTTAAGAGATATGTCAATTATTTCCATCGATTATGCACCGTGAGTAATGCATGTCTATGGGGCCAGCGCCTGGCCAGCCCCCCCGCACCGCATGAGTACGCGCTAATCTCCCGAAACACACAATGTACTGTGGCGCATACTGTACATGACGCAATACACCATATGAACATAGCCTTAGACTTTCTTTGTTGCCCATAGCAACCAATCAGAGCTCCCTTTTCATTTTTTAAAGCACTATATGAAATGAAAGGTAAGCTCTGAGTGGTTGCTATGGGAAAAAAAGAAAGTCTCAGACTTAGATAGTTTTCATACATGTGGCCCATAATGATCCTTATTTACTTTTGTAATTGAGACAAGAAAAGTGTTATAAAATGCGGCAAATATGCAGACACATTTATTATGGGCATTAAACATTTTTTGTGATGGCTCCACCATAGAGGCGTGACTGCATGGAAAGTGGGTGTAGTTTTGTGGTAAAGAGGTGCAGCAAAATACAATATGCTGCATTAACCCCCTTACCGCCACGGCCAGTTTTGACTTTACTGACAGAGCCCCATTTTTGAAATCTGACATGTGTCACTTTATGTTAGAATATCTTCTTAAAACTTTTACCTATCTACGTGATTCAGAGAATGTTTTCTCGTCACACATTGGACGACATGTGAGAAAAGAGGCACGTCCACCCCAGTTTTAAGGAGCATTAAATGAGTGTATAGTGCGCCTGAATTAATTAATCTGTCAAAATCTGGCGTCTGTTATACCTTACATAGTATGATTGATGCACCTAAGCTAGGCGCATATCATAACTTAGGCACATAGTATATCATTGCTAGCAAATTTGATGCGCCTACTTTAGGCACATTCAAATGTGTCATTCCTGGCGTATAATGTACCTAGTTTTGGTGTACTACATTTCATTTATATAGAGAATAGGGCGTTAACAGTTTTATGATGCAAAATACACCAAAAAAATGGCACAGCCCGAATGGGATAGTTCGCCCATTTGGTTTAGGTTAGTAAGAAATTTTTGTCAAAATAATTCTTGTTTATTTGTGAAAGATATCACAAATATCTTGAAAAAATTTAAAATTCTGCCATTTTTAAACTTCAAAAATTTCTGTGTGTTAGACAGATAGTTATTTCACTCAAAACAGTTTATAATTAGCATCTACCATATGTCTAGGTATATGTAGGGTGGCATAATTTTTTAAATGTCTTTTTATTTTATTTTTTATGACATAAGGAGGTTTAGAAATGTAGTAGTCATTTTTCACATTTTCAAGAAAATTTGCAATATACATTTTTTTTAGGGACCAATCCAGTTCTGACGTAGCTTTGAGGGACCTGTATGTTAGATGCCCCCATAGGTGACTTCATCTAAGAAGCTACACCCTTTAAAGTATATACAACAGTGTTTAGGAAGTTTGCTAAACCTTTAGGTATTTCACAGAAATTAAAGCAAAGTGAATTTACAAAATTTAACTTTTTTTGAAGATGTTCAGTTTTTTTCCATTATTCAAAGGAACACAGTAGATGTGACCAGGTAAATGCAACTTAATATTGATTTCCCAGATTCTGCCATGTGAGAAAAATGGGCGGAGCAGCTATGATATGATCATAAGGTCTGTCATAGAACTGTATGTTATGTAGAGGTGTATGTAGAATATTTTGTGTATTCTGTATTGCTGTAGCCATGCATGTGTTGTATATCCTATATTTCAGTGACTTATAAGCCACTGCCCTTGCAAATTGAATTTGTAGCCTTGATCTGGAGTATATAGCCCATTAAAACTATTCCTCTTACCTCTTGTTTACATGTCCACTCTCTGTATCTGTTAAGCAGCATTTTTATTGCATTTTTATTGCCCCATTATAGATACAAACTCCAATAGTATATGACAAGAAAGCCAAAACCAGATGTGCCCTTTGACCCTCTTGGGCCATAAAACAGCAGAGATAACAGGCGATAACCTGGTCTGGCAAAGGTGTCTGTTACAGAAAAGGTCAGGGTTCAAATGACCTAGTCAAACGGAAGAGTAACCTGTGGATGTCATCTACTGGGTGAAGTGAGTAGCCCTCATCATTAAGGATGGGTTTTCTGACCCATCTTATCATATTCCTAGCCAATTAGGTACAAACTAACTATCATAATTAACTGATGGGCGGTTGAGTGGCCCATAAAGTTCACTGTCCTGGCCCAAATTATTGTACACAGTTTGGAGTTCAATTGCTGATTGAGCTGTGTTCCATTACTTCCGTGCCCCAAGATCTGAAAACCTACTGTTGTAAGTGTGAGGAATTTTCTATGTTTTCTCCCTTTTATTTCATAACTGTTACATGTATGTCATTTTAATGTATTTTTGTATGTAAGCACTATACCTTTTCATATCAAATAAAACATATTAATAAGTCCAGTCCTTGTTTGCTCTAAGAACCCATAACCTTGAAGAAGTGTTTTAACCCTGTAACTGCTGGAGAGCAGTGAAGTAACCCTATAATTGTTGGTATGTGGTATTTTCAGATCAGAGCCCTTCCCTCTGATTTCCTTTTCTTTTTTAATATTGAAGGAAGGTGGTGGCAGCATAATATTTTGGAGATTCCTTTAAACTGTCTAGGGGTGTGATTTATGCCCAGTTTATGCCCAGTTTGCCATCTGAGTGAGAGGTGAGTGCAAAGAAAACTTAGTGGTAATTACAGTGGCCCCCACATCACGTGCTGGTAAGTGTGTACATGACGTGCCATTTTCAGAGATATCCCATATGTGACCCTATTGTGCTATTTGGCTCAACCACAAGCCTCAGAGTAGGAGGAGCATCTACCAGACTTTGGGGTCTCATTTTCAATACAATTTTATTTAGGCACCATTTCAGGTTTGCAGACACCCTAAGGTGTGAAAAATTAATAAACACCCCTAAAAAGTAAAAACGGTAAAAATGACCAGAGAACTGCAACTCAATATCGATTCCCCAGATTTTGATGTTTCTAGAGATATCCCATATATGGCACTTGTGCACTATTCAGCTCAACCACAAGCCTCAGAATAGAAAGAGCACCCACCAGGGTTGGAGTCTCATTTTCAATACGATTTTATTTAGGTGCTATTACAGTTTTGCTGTAACTTAATACATACTCCTAAAAAGACCCCATATTGGAAACTGCACCCCTTAAGGAATATATCCATGGGTGTAGAGAGTATATTGACCCCACAGGTGTTTCACTAATTTTTTAAGCATTAGGCGGTGACAATGAAAAAAAATAAATATATTTTTTTCCAACAATCTGCAATTTTAGCTGAAAATGTTTCATTTATACAAGGAATCCTGGAAAGAAAGCACCCCAAATCTTGTTACGCAATTTCTTCCAAGTTCAACAATACCCTATAAAACCACTGTTTGGGTGCATGGCAGGGCATACAAGGGAGGATATTTGGCTTTTGGAATGCAGATTTTGATGGGTGCTATGTGTCATTTGCAAAGCCCAGGTAAAACCTTCCAGAAGCCACCCCATTTTGGATTCAACACCCCTCATAGGTCTCATCTAGGGGTGTATTGTGCATTTTTGGTGCACTTGTTTTCAATTTTTTTTAAACATTGGACTATGGAAATGGGGGGAGAAGGAGAAAGCAGTTCCGCCATTGTTTTTTGGGTTACAATTTTACAGCAGTAACCGTGCAGTGTAAAGATAACTTTATTATACGGGTCAGTACAATTGCAATGATATAAATTTTATATAAGTTTTCTGTTTTATTACTTTTACACAATAGAAATACATTTATAAAATATTGCGTTTTTATGTTCTCCTATTCCTATAGCCATAACTTTTTAATTTTCTGTATGAAATGATTATGGGCTTGTTTTTTGTGGGATGAGTTGGGGCTTTTATTGGTACCATTATGGGGTGCATATGACACTTTGATCGCTTTTTATCAAGGTTTTTGTGAGGCGTTTTGAACAAAATACAATTCTGGTACTGTTTTTTATTTTTATTTTTTACAGTGGTCACCGTGCGGTATAGATGACATGCTAGCTTTACTGAGTAGATCGATAAGATTACAGTGATACCCAATTTGTATTTTTTTCATGTTTTATTGCTTTTACAGAATAAAAAAAACTTTTATTCAAAAAGTAAAACGTTTTTGCATCGGCAATTCTTTATTTTTCTGTGTACAAAGATGGGTAGGTGTCCCGGGGGTCGCGGCTGCAGGGGTCCGGCGCGGGTGCCGCGGCTGCCGGCGACCATCCCCCTGCTGGCCGGGCGCCGGCTCCCTTACCTCGCCACGCTCCTGTGAACGTCGAGCCGGTCTTTCCTGGCCGCCGCGCGCGTGCCCGTTTCCTAAGGCGCGCGCGCGACAACTGGTATGGATTTAAAGGGCCAGTGTCCTGGTAATTGGTCTATTACCGGGAGCCGGTCCTATATAAGGAATACGCCCCCAACACTCCTCGCCAGTCTGTTGGTGTGCGTTAGTGAACTTAAAGTGTGTTTTGGAGTCCGTATTGATTATCCGTGTACCAGTCCGTTCCGCTACGTTTCCTGACCTTGCCTGTTTGCCGCCTGCCCTGACCGTCTGCCTGTCTCTGACCACGAACCGCTGCCGCCTGCCCTGACCTTCTGCCTGTCCCCGACTATGCCTTTGGATTACGATTTTGTACCACGCAGTACCCCGGCCACCACCGCAAGCAAGTCACGTCAAGGGTAACGACCTGGTAGCCTCACGCCGCAGCAAGTCCATCCCGCTTTGCGGCGGGCTCTGGTGAAAACCGGGGGCTACTTAGACTCCGTTCCCTGGCGTGGCTTAACTATCATCGCTTGCGGTGGTCCAGCGAATCCACCGAACCCTTACAGTACAGACTGGCCGTGGATTCCGCCAGGGTACCTCTGCCCGAACTCCGGGATGTCACGACAGCCATCGCTCAGCAGAGCCAGTGTATCGACCAGCTCGCAGCCATGATGCAGAACCTTGCGGCTTGTCTACCTCTGCCTGCGGTTGCATCTGCTACTTCAGCACCAGTTACTCCTTCCGCCATGGCGCTACCTGTTCCTGCACCGGGACCTTCTCTGCACCTGCCGCTCCCCTCTCGCTATGATGGGGACCCTAAGAAATGCAGAGGCTTCATTAGTCAATGCTCCATCCACCTTGAGATGTTGGGGCATCAATTCCCTACTGAGCGGGCTAAGGTGGCGTTCATAATTAGCCTCCTAACGGGCGAAGCTCTGGCCTGGGCCACTCCGTTGTGGGACCGAGGAGATCCGCTGACATCTAATCTGCAAGCCTTCCTCCAGGGGTTCCGCACAGTCTTCGAGGAACCTTGCTGCACCTCCTCTGCTGCCGCAGCCTTGCTGCGTCTCCGTCAGGGCGATTCCACTGTGGGGCCCTACTCTGGGCAGTTCCGTACCCTCGCCTCAGACCTAGAATGGAACAATGAGGCGTTGGTGGCAACTTTCTGGCAAGGCCTCTCGGGACGCATTAAAGATGAGCTAGCAGGCTGAGATCTGCCATCCTCTCTGGACGAGAAACAGGGAAGAAAAAACAAAGGGGGCGCACAATAGTGAAATATGTTTGGAAAAAAAGGCAGATTAAAAACGATGTAGGTGTGCTCACCTCTGGAGGTTGCGCTCCTATTTTAGAGGCACAACTCTCATGAGCGCTTACAAGGCTTTGTGGTGCCGTAGCCCTTATCACGGCAGCCGCTGGTCTCGTACAGTACGGCGCTCGGATGAACGCCGAATGGATCTGGAAGCAGGAGAAAAAATGGTGGACCCGGCGCACGTGCAATTTCCAATAGAAGCCAAGAGTGCTGGCTAAAGTTTAAAAATGTCCTTTATTCTTAAAAAGTGCAGGGGTGATATGCCCTCGCACTATTAAAAACATAGACAATAAAACCCAACTCGCGTTTCTCGCTGAACACCAGCGCTTTCTCAAGGGTATTACATTGAAGTCACAATACAGGATATTTAAATACAGTGTTATCTCTACATAGGTTGGTGAAACTGTCAATCAGCGCATCTGAAGAGACTGACTGGATCAGTGAGTTGTCAATCAGGGATCGTCTCCAGCAACTTCAAGGAGAAAAGAGACAGTCCGTATCAGTGGATCATTGGGTGGATGGAACATCAATCAAGGGCGTCGGTGTTAGCTGTTTCCTAGCCTGGGAAGAAACTGCCTGTTTAGGACAGAGAAAAACAAAAACAAAAACAAGAACAAAAACGCTTGTCGGGTGGAACCGTGTCAGTATAAACTGTTATAGAATAAAATGCTAGATTGCGAAGGATTGCTAGTCTATGTAATAAAATTGATGAATAACAATCTAAGCTGATTAAATATATATAAATATGTAAAGCAGTGAAAAATATATATATATTAAACAATAAATAATGAAATAAAAACGTATTCTATAAAGGAAATTCTTGACCTATATGTATTGGTAAACTTATTTGACCGTTTATACATATAGAAAGATTAGGACCAATAGGAGGGCAGCGGGAATTTTAAAATAGCCAATGGGATAACGAGCTCTGCTCTATGGATTTTAACATGGTTAAGAAATAAGCAATAAATATGAATAGAACAATGGAAAACTACCTATAAAAGGAGGCAAATTTAAACCAAGCGCTTAGTTACATTGGTATCTGTAGACACAAGAGATCTGTAGAAGGGCGCATTGGTGATCCTGCATGCGGTTCAAATGCTCTAATTAAGGACGCCATGAGCTTCTTACATATTGATATAGCCTGTATTTATAAGAACAGGATGGTCATAATAAGCATTAGGCGCTCATAGGAAGAGCACGATCAGAAAAATATAGCTTCAGTGATAGACTTTAGGTGTCCTGGTCTGTATGAATGCAAGTAACATGTGGGGGCATAATTGCCTCTGTATTTTTGAGTAGGGGCGTTGTGGATAAAAATATATAGTATAGTTCACACATATCGAGGCTGCTCCAAAAAGGGCGCAGCTTCGTTATAGAACTGAAGTACATAACAGATGAGCGCGATGTTAGGGACGCAATACAAATGCAGTGGACCAATTGGGACAGTGGCGCATAACAGATGAGCGCAATGTTAGGGACGCAATACAAATGCAGTGGACCAATTGGGACAGTGGCGTTTTTTATAAACAGACCAATGGAGTAAAGAGCTAGAGTCTATGGGAAATAGAATGGTAAATGATGTAGCGGTAATTTTGAATAGATATAAGCTTAGTCTGGTAGACCAATAGAAAAGCTGTAGGCATTAAAAAGTGCTGTAAACTGAATAAAAATAGTTTTCTCATGACAACATTAAACTGATAGCAAAATTGATAAATAAATATACAGTCATTATAATATAGCCTGGTGCTTGGTTAACGTATGATTTCTATTGCTTCATTTAGACCCTTCGGCTGGAGTGTTTGGAGCCTATATATCCAAAACATTTCACGTTTTTGTAATGTTTGAAATCTGTTTGTTTGATGAACCGGTATGAAGTCAACTGGGGTTATTTTTAAATTTTCGAAGTTTTGTTGGTGGAATTGTTTGAAGTGTAGGGCGACACTTTGTTTTATGTCGCCCTTTTTGACGCAAGCTCTGTGTCCATTCAGGCGTATGTGGAGTGCACATGTGGTCCGCCCTACATATTGAAGGCGACAAGTGCACTCTATGACATAAATTACATATGAGCTTTTGCAAGTTAAATGAAATTTAATTGGATATGTAATGTTGGTATTAGTAGATGTGATACTTTGTGTCGTGCAGATTGTGTTGCAACATAAGCAATTAGCAGATCCACATGCAGAACTCCCAGACTGTATAGGAGTAATATTGGTATTTTCCAGTTGGTTTCTAACCCTGCTTGGAGCTAAAATATTTTTTATATTCGGAGCTCTTCTGAAAATAAGGCTTGGCTTTTCAGGAATTAAGGGGCCCAAGAATGGATCCTTTTTCAATAGATACCAGTGATTACTTAAAATCTCTTTAATTTTTGGATGAGAGGAATTGTATTGTGTGATTAGGGAATGTTTAATTTTTGGATCCATCTCAGTTTCTATATTTTCTTTGTTGGCTTTCATTTGTGTTAAACATTCCTTTTGAGTTAATTGGGAAGTTTTCTTAATGGCATCTTCCAGAAGTTGGTCAGGATATTTCTTTTCCTTGAATCTTTTTTTCAAAAAGTTCACTTGATCAAGGAATTCTGTTTCTTCCGTACAATTTTTGCGGATTCGTTTGAATTGCCCATATGGGATATTTATTAACCATGGCTTATGGTGAGCACTGTCGAAATGAATATAAGTGTTACTTTCAACTTTTTTGAAGTGAGTGGATGTAGTAAAATAACCATTTTGATGTGTAATGTTGAGATCTAAGAACACTATGGAGTTAGGACTGTACTCAGCTGTAAATTGAATATTCCATGTGTTATTATTGAGGACGAACCGATTCGGGTGGCCAACCGAATCGACATACGCTTTGCCGAGAGACAACAAGAGCTCCGCCTCCAACGAGAGGTCACTCAACCACGCCGGCTACCTCGTCTGGCCCCTGTATTCCAACGACCTCCACTTCCTCCGCCAATGGTTCCTGAGGATGAACCCAGGCAGGACGAGAACGCCCACCTGACACAGGAAGAACGCTCGCAGCGTCGCGTGAGGCAGCGATTCTGCTACTGTGGCGGTGCTGGCCACTTCATCGGGGACTGTCCGGTCTCTCCGGGAAACTCTCGCACCTAGGGCTCGCAGGAGAGGCATCCCTAGGTGTCAGTGCGACCTCTCCCCGTCAGACCATTCCCGTACTTTGTGGAATTTCGCCGGAGAGCGCCTTCCAGGCCACCGCCTTTCTGGATTCGGGGTCCGCCGGAAGTTTTATCAGCCAAGCTCGGGTCTCCTGATTTCATCTCCCGGTGACACCCCTGAAGCGACCCATGTTCGTCTCCTCCGTCAGCGGCGAATGCCTAAAGGATGCTGTTTGGTTCTGCACTGCTGCCCTCATGTTGCAGATAGGCGCCCTACACAAGGAGACATTGAAACTGCTTGTATTGCCTCACTCCTCTTCGGAAATCCTCCTGGGCCTTCCCTGGCTACAACTCCATGCTCCGACCTTGGACTGGAACACGGGTGAAATCATCCATTGGGGCACCTCATGCCACTCCCGTTGCCTTCCGATAACTCTGTCCTGCTCTACGGCCCGCCTCTGTCAAGCCTACTAAGCCTCTGTCGGGCCTTCTCACTATGTACCAGGACCTTGCCAATGTTTTTTCCGAAAAACAGGAAGAAACTCTGCCTCCACACCGGCCGTTCGATTGTCCCATTGACCTGCTACCCGGGACTACTCCACCTCGAGGTAGAGTCTACCCTCTCTCCGTCCCAGAAACTAAGGCTATGTCCGAGTATATCCAGGAGAACCTCCGAAAGGGCTTCATACGCAAGTCTTCCTCGCCCGCGGGGGCTGGATTCTTCTTTGTGGAGAAGAAGGACGGTTCTTTCCGACTCTGTATCGATTATCGGGGACTTAACAAAATTACTTTTAAGAATCGATACCCCCTGCCTCTGATCTCGGAGCTCTTCGATCGCCTGCGTGGCGCGAAGATATTTTCCAAGCTGGATCTACGGGGAGCTTATAACCTGATTCGTATTCGTGAAGGAGACGAGTGGAAGACAGCCTTTAATACCAGAGATGGCCATTTTGAATATCTCGTCATGCTATTCGGCCTCTGCAACGCTCCAGCGGTGTTCCAGAACTTTGTCAATGAAATCTTCCGAGACCTCCTTTACGTCTGCGTGATTGTCTATCTTGATGATATCCTAATCTTCTCCCCTGACCTGAAAACTCACCGCCTCCACGTCCGCCAGGTACTAAAACGTCTCCGTGACCACCAGTTATATGCTAAACTGGAGAAATGCCTCTTTGAACGCACCTCGTTGCCCTTCTTGGGCTACATCGTCTCGCATCAGGGTCTCCAAATGGATCCCTCAAAATTGTCTGCAGTTCTACAACGACCTTGACCTGTGGGCCTCCGCGCCATCCAACGTTTTTTTTGGGGTTCGCAAATTATTACAGACAATTCATCCCTCATTATTCCACGCTCGTGGCCCGCTGGTGGCCCTTCCGAAGAAAAATGCCAACCCCAAATCATGGCCACCCGAGGCTCAAGAAGCGTTTGATCGCCTCAAATCAGCATTCGCTTCTGCTCCAGTTCTGTCTCGCCCGGACCCGCAGCGCCCCTTTATCCTTGAGGTGGACGCCTCCTCAGTAGGCGCTGGTGCGGTTCTCCTTCAGAAGTCCTCCTCTGGAAAACTAGGTACTTGCGGCTTCTTCTCCAAAACTTTCAACCCAGCCGAAAAAAATTATACTATCGGTGATCGTGAATTACTGGCTATCAAGCTAGCCCTAGAAAAATGGCGGCACTTGCTGGAGGGAGCTCGTCACCCCATTGATATATTCACCGATCACAAGAATCTTCTCTACCTTCAGTCTGCCCAACGACTGAACCCTCGGCAAGCTAGGTGGTCACTCTTTTTCGCCAGGTTCGATTTTCTTCATTTTCGGCCAGCTGGCAAGAACATCAGAGCAGACGCCCTCTCTAGATCCTCAGACACAATGGGGCTGGAGCCACCTCTGCAGCATATAATCCCTCCTGAGTGTCTCCTCACGGCGGCCCCTGTGGACCGTCAACGTTTGCCCCCCGGAAAGACCTATGTTCGTCCTGTGATGCGGCCTCGTATCCTGAATTGGGGACATGCCTCGCGAACTGCCGGGCACTCTGGAGTCCATAAGTCTCTGAACTAATCTCCCGCTATTATTGGTGGCCCACTCTCGCTCGGGATGTTAGAGACTTTGTCCTGGCCTATGCCTCCTGTGCCTGTAACAAGGTCCTTCGTCTCAGACCCGCGGGTCTGCTCCTGCCTCGTCCGGTGCCAGAGAGACCTTGGTCGCATATTGCGATGGATTTTGTTACTGACCTCCCGGCCTCCTCAGGAAACACGGTCATCTGGGTAGTGGTCGACAGATTTTCTAAGATGGCTCACTTTGTTCCTCTGCCCGGGTTGCCATCCACTCCCCAGGTTGCCCAGCACTTCTTCCACCACATCTTTCGACTACATGGGCTCCGTTTGCTTATCATCTCGGACAGGGGGGTCAAGTTTGTATCGAAATTCTGGCGGGCCCTGTGTGCTCAGTTGCAGGTTCAGCTGGACTTCTCATCTGCATATCATCCCCAAACCAACGGGCAGGTAGAGAGGGTCAACCAAGTTCTAGGTACCTATCTGCGACATTTTGTGTCCGCCCGTCAGGATAACTGGTCTGACCTCCTCCCCTGGGCGGAATTTTCCTATAATTCCTTAAACTCTGAGTCCACTGGAGCCTCCCCCTTTTTTATTGTGTTTGGGCTACACCCCCGCCCATCTCTCCCTCTGCCTTCCTCGTGTGAGGTCCCTGCCGTGGATGCCCAAGTACGGGACATCAAGTCACTCTGGTAAGTCACACGACAGGCCCTTCTACGGGCCTCTACTCGCACCAACGTCCAGGCCGACAGGTACCGAAGACCTCCGCCCATATTTAAGCCGGGTGATAGGGTTTGGCTATCAGCCAAGTACATCCGCTTCAAGGTGCCCAGCTACAAGTTGGGTTCTAAGTATTTGGGTCCTTTTGTGGTACTCCGGCAGCTTAATCCGGTGTCTTACAAGCTCCGCTTGCCTCCCACTCTACGTGTCCCGAACGCCTTCCATGTCTCTCTCCTCAAGATTGTGGTGCTGAATCGCTTCTCCCGTAGATCTGTCGCACCTTCTCCCATGGCCCGCTGATAACATCTTTGAGGTCAAGGAGGTGCTGGTGGAGAAGACAGCGAGGGGGAAGTGGTTCTTTCTTATCGACTGGCAGGGGTTCGGGCCGGAGGAGTGTTCCTGGGAACCTGAGGCCATCCTGTCTCCTGACCTCCTCTCCAGGTTCCGAAAAAAGAGGGGGAGACCTACGGGGGGGGGGTACTGTCACGGGTGTCGCGGGCACCGCCGCTCCCCGCGGCCGCCCCCCTGCCCGCCCCCCCTCCCTTACCTCGCCACGCTCCTGTGAACGCCGAGTCGGTCCATCCTGGCCACCGCGCACGTGCCCATTTCCTAAGGCGCGCGCACGACGACTGGTCCGGATTTAAAGGGCCAGTGTCCCGGTCATTGGTCTATTGCCGGGAGCCGGTCCTATATAAGGAATACGCCCCCAACACTCCTCGCCAGCGTTAGTGAGCTTAAAGTGTGTTTTGGAGTCCTTATTGATTATCCGTCTACCAGTCCGTTCCGCTACGTATCCTTACCTTGCCTGTTTGTCGCCTGCCCTGACCGTCTGCCTGTCTCTGACCACGAACTGCTGCCGCCTGCCCTGATCTTCTGCCTGTCCCCGAATACGCCTTTGGATTACGATTCTGTACCACGCAGTACCCCGGCCGCCACCGCAAGCAAGTCACGTCAGGGGAAACGACCTGGTAGCCTCACGCCACAGCAAGTCTTTGCGGCGGGCTCTGGTGAAAACCGGGGGCTACTTAGACTCCGTTCCCTGGCGTGGCTTAACTATCATCGCTTGCGGTGGTCCAGCGAATCCACTGAACCCTTACAGTAGGGGCTTGTTTTTTGTGGGATGAGTTGACGTTTTTATTGGTATCACTACTAGAGACGGGCGAATTTCCCGAAATTCGGTTCGTTCGCTTCGCTGAATTTCTCGGCAAAAAAATAACTTCGTTCCGAATTACTTCGGGACGAATCACGTTAAAAAACAGCTATTTCCAGGCTGCACAGAGCCTGCAGGGTGCTTTAGAACGTTGTGCCATGCTTAAATATGCAGAGGGAGCTTGGTTTGGTCTTCATACAATGTTTTGTTTTAGTATGACACGCAGATGACTGCCGCCGCTCTTAGAATCGCTTCAGTCTAAAATTCCATGGGCATTTAAGAGGGCAAAACTGACCAAAAAACTGAAGGGGGAATGTAGCCTGAAAAAGTCATGGCAGCGACAGATGGACAAAAACAAGCTGAGTGCTCAGGTGGCAACATCAGTGACAGAGTGTGGAGGTGACGGTGGTAGCCACAGCAGCATGAGGTCAGAGAGTGGCACAATGACATTCTGGAGGTGGCAAAAACAGGAGTAGGCCAAAGAGTGGCACAATGACACAGTGTGGAGTTGACGGCATCAACAGCAGCAGCAGCATGAGGTCAGACAGTGGCACAATGACATTCTAGAGGTGGAAAAAAAGGGAAATTTAGGCCACAAAGTGGCACAATCACACGTGTGTAGGTCACGGCAGCAGCCACAGCAGCACCCATGAGGTCAGAAGTGGCACAATGACAGAGTGTGTAGGCACGGCATCAGCCACAGCAGCAGCATTGAGGTCAGACAGTGGCACAATGACAATGTGTAGGTCACGGCAGCAGCCACAGCAGCAGCATGAGGTCAGACAGTGGCACAAGACACAGTTTTGTAGGTCCACGGCGACGGGCCCAGCAGCAGCATGAGGTCAGACAGTGGACAAATGACACAGTGTGTTGGTCACGGCAGCAGCCACGGGCAGCAGCATGAGGTCATACAGTGGCACAAGGACAGAGTGTGTAGGCCAGGGGCATCAGCCACAGTAGCAGCATGGGGTCAGACAATGGCACAATGACAGTGTGAATGTCACGCAGAGCCACAGCAGCAGCATGAGTCATGACAGTGTCCGACCACCCTAGGCACTACATGACTACAGTGTGTAGGTCACGGCAGCATGCCAAGTAGCAGCCATTAGGTCAGACAGTGACACTATGCATCTACTGGAGGTGGCAAAACCAGGCACAGTCCTGTCCACGAGAGGAGCAATGTGACAAAGTGATGAGGTCACGGCTAGCAGCCACAGCAGCATCATGAGTCATGCCATTGTCACAATACTATTTTGGAGGTAGGTGCAAAAACTAGAGAGGCCACAGAGTGGGACACTGATAAGAGAGTGGTAGGTGACGGCGTGGCCAGCAACATGAGGTCAGACAGTGGCACTATGCAACAGAGTGTGGAGGTGGGTGCAATACAGTCCCCTGGTAAAGAACTAGTTGGTGGCAGATGAGACAAACTGTCAGCAGATGTTTGGCATCAGGCGGTCTGGCGGCATACAGATTAGAGGCTGAGGCAGTAGTTTTGAACCCAGACTCATTTCTCCCAGTTTGTGGGTGAGGCGTCCAATGGCTGATGTAGTCAGACGCCAAAAGGCAATTAGGCTATTGGTGGAAAACCTGGCCGATCCACGCCCTGAATTAATTCTTGACAAAGTGTCAGTCGTATACCTACATTTCCCGTGGACAAGCGGGTTCTATCATGGACGTACAAATGAATGCCCCCGCCACACTGAACACCCGCTCTGATGCCCACTATCTGTGGCCGGTGCAGGACACTTCTCCCTCTGCAAACTCGGAAAGTTCGGCCACACATCAGTTTTGTGCTGCCCATTAGTCCAGCGGATCTTCTAACTGGGGTGGCAAGAGTGCTTGTCCAAGTAGGCCACCTACCTGATTTGGTTTAGGGTCTGCTCAGGTCCTGCATGCTGCTTGCCGCTGCGCGCCCTACCTCTCCTCACAAGGCGGGTGAAGAAGCTGCTCATCCAGTGGACATCCAGACTTAGGTTGCTGTGCTGACATGCGAATCTGGTACTCAGCTCTCTACCCCCTCACCTTCCCCCCAGCAGCTCGCAGCTGTAGTACGTTGAGCGCTGCTAAGAACCCCCCAGTCAGAACCTGTCGAGGAGGGAACGATGCCGCTAACATAGGCTAGCGGCCCTACAACTGACTATACGGAGGATTTCCCTAAGTATTTGAGTTTTGTCCCCCTCCCCTCTCAATCTGCTGGAAAAAGGCTCCCATTTTGGACCGTAGGAAGGGTCCAATAGGGTGGAGAGCCAGAGTCATCCCTCTGTCCGGAAGCGGACCATATCGGCTGTCAACAGCCAGGCAAAGGATCGCAGAGGGAAAAAAGCACAGCATGCTGCGGGCCAACTGCACAGTACTCCGAGGGGCCTCCTGCCTCATCTCCACTGATACTGCCACGGTGCTTGCGGGTCAATCTGCCTCGTCTTCCCATCTCCATCTACCTCCTCCAGCTGCTCCTGCGCCTCCTGTTCATTGTCACCTGAAAATCCACTCATTTCACCAGACCAATGCTTTTCTACCATACGTGACCTCCTCCTTCCTCCTCCATTTCAGTCCCCACGGACTCAAGTGCCGGAGATGTAGTTATCCGCCACGTCTCTCAGTCCCCTGCCCAGACAGATTTTTCGCATATCATGTTCCAGGACATGAAGCATGTGGAATGAAAGTTATTCATCCCGTAGTCCATGCGACTGACAATGTGGCCTCCTCGAATGGCTCAACAAATGGCAGTGTTCACGCTGAGCGCACTTGGCTGACATCAAAGTTACAGGGGAGTACTCCTATCCACCCTGGAATCATCAAAAAATCGTTAATGGCTCCTCTCTCTACTCATACATTATGTCCAACATGTACAGGCTCAGAATTCCAACGGTGCGAAACTCATCGCATATCCAAGGAGTGTCGTATGGGGGAGGCCGTTCTGCGCTGCAACTCGAGGCGGGTGTTCCTGGCACTTTTGTCAGCGAAATGGATGAAGTTGCATATTCACAGTTTCCTGGCCCGTTTTCAGAATCTTCTGAAGACTCGGTATAGGAAGACCTTCAGGAACCTTTTTCACAACCAGTATTGAACATGTGCGCCACTGCGGGAGCGCATGGACCATCCCTCCTCGGTGCAGCGCGGACTCAATGCTATATCCTCTCATTCGTCCTGTCACCATAGTTGGCGAATTTGCAGTTGTGCGCCGGAGAAAGCCACACCATCAATTTAGTTCTGCAATGGAAGCGGACAGATTTCCTCCCCTGTGTTGACTTCGTTTGCCAGGCAAGCCAGTGGTAGAACTGCGTGACACCGCTGTGCCCATACACATGTGGTATGCATGGGCCAGAACTTGTGGAGGCTGAGGATGGTGGTGGTGGTGGAGTGAGAGGAGGCTGACATTGGCTCGGAGCCGCAGACATTTGACAACGTGGAGGAGAAAAGCGGCGTCTCTTGTCCAATTGTTGGTGTGCCTTGGTCGGCAACGCACTTCACCCAGTGGTACCGTAAAGGACATGTACTGGCCCTTGACCTGTAGTTACAAGCTCCCAGAACGTCCGCGCGTGCCGTGCACCCCTTGGAACATAACGATAAGCTCAAGGACTGGGCCCACTCTTCATGTTCTACAATTTACACTACATCTGAAGTGTTGGTACTGCCTTTTTGGAAAATAAAATTACGCCTTGAACACTCCACAAAGCCATTAGTTCTCTGAATGGTGCAGAGTCCACTCATTTGAAAGGGAAGGGACTGCAGCACAACCATACTTGACAGGAGTACGGTCAGCTTCTGCACCTTAGGATTGTTGTACGCGAAACTGTTTGTCTCTTTGCAATCGCCTCGCTGAACCGACTGCTTGGCACCATGAGTAGCGAGGAACGCAGGAGCATCGGACGGGAGATGATGTGAAAGAGAAACAGCTCGCTTCTGCAAGGTGTGGAGCCTTGACTGGCTGCAATGTGCGTGCGAGCCACTGGCCTGCTGCTTGCTCATGCTGCGCTGTTGTTGCGGCGGCAGGATGGACCACCACATCTGAAGCCCACGTTCTCCCAGGCCACCGGATGGTGACGCTGCATGTGTTGGGATGCAGGGCCATTGTGCCAACGTTCGCACCCTGGCCGACGCTCAACTTTCTGCCGCGACAGCTTCTACATATACCCCATATTCGGCTACTTTTCCTGTGTCCCATTCAGCAAAGAACTGCCACACCGCCAGTATCGGATTTAAATCCTCAACGGCTCCGCACTGAGTGACTACTGCCCCGCAGCCTCTACTGACCCATGTTCCTGCTACCTTTCTTGGACCTGCGAAGCTGGATTATTTACACCCTCGTGGCGCTTGGTTACACCCGACCTCACACTGCTGCTATCTGCCTGACTCACGGTCACACGACCCACTTGCTGGCTGCGCCGCTGCCTGACGCCAAGTTGACGCCCTCTTCACTCCTGACGAGAATGCAGCCCTTGCCTTACCACGGTCTCCCACATGCGGATCGGCTACATCATCATCTATTTGTGTTTCAATGTCACTGCTGTCCTCATCACCGGTCCTTGGTATTCAGAGGCTGACTCCCTCACACAACATGACCTCCCATGCCACTCCGTCAATCTATACTATCAACTTTTCCTTACAAGCAGCCAAGTAGCTGCTGACTGCCCCTCCCTCAAATTGGGTTCATCCTCGCTAGATAGTGGCGCTGAGCCCAGACCACATTAGTAGATCTCTGGCTGAGCGGAACTCGGATATGGACAGAGCGGGTTGAGACAGGTGAGGGCCGCTAACCCGCTCCCGGGCCATGCCAACTATAAGGGGTTGTGTCTGGACGTTCCCACCGACTCTGGCTGGGTTCGTCCAGGATGTCATCTGGGAGGAAGTATGATGCACCTATCAATCCATCAAGAACCCTTGGTTGCTAGTCAGCACACGGCCGCTAGATGACAGCGCAGTTTGTGGATTACCGAGTGAACCCTGCTGCTACGTCCCTTGTATGTGTCTGCGACCTGGGCCTGTCTGCATGTATTGTGCCTCAGTCCACTCGCAGTTGAAGAGCCTGCCACCTCTCTGTCTGACATACTTGTTTGTTCTAAAATGGTACAACACTGTTTTTGATAGAGATATCCCTTATATGATACACATACACCCCCTGTTATTTGACTCCAAATGACCACTAAAACTTGGGTATACACCCTTGGTATATAAATATGCGCTCCACAAAAAGGGCAGAAACATTCAACTTGTTATGTCCGTTTAAAACCACTCATGTTGTATTTTACATGAATATAAAGCTACAAACAGGCAAATTAACCGTCGGATATGAATTATGCGGTGAAAAACAAAGTTTTCTTTTTACTGAGTACAACTGCAGAACAAACGCTATTAATTAACCCCTGATGTAAAATGCGCAGAAAAAATGACAACCACAAACTAGTACTTTGTAGCGTGTATACAATGGCTTGTTTTTCCTACGCTACACAACAAGACGCTAAAAGAATTGTAATTAACCTTTGCTAGTCGACATTATGGTACAGGAAAATTGTAATTTTTGGCGGTGAAAAAGATGGTTTTATTTTTGCACCAACGAGCATGAAAACACAACACTTAATTAACCCCTGGATGTATAAAAGTGCGCAAAAAGAAATAGAGCAGCCACCTAAACTACTAGCTTCCGTCGCTTGTTCAATTGCGTGTGATTTCAAACAACCGCTCACCATCCAACAAGAGGTAAAAAATAGTTAATTACCTTTGCTATGTTTACTATTAGTTACCAGGGATAAAATTTGTAATCTTATTTGGCGTGAAAAAGACGGTTTCTTGTAGTCTCACCACAGAAAGCAGAACAAAGCTTAATTAACCCCTGATCGTAAATTGTCGCAAAAGAATTGATCATCCACAAACTACTATCTTTGTAGCGTGTGTTTACAATTGCGTGTTTTTACGCTACACACTACAAGACAAAAAATTGTAATTATACCTTCGCTTCGATGAATTTATCTGTACAAGGAAAAATTTATCCATTTTGGCGTGAGAAAAAGCTACGGTTTTTTCTTTGGAGTCACCACACGTCAGCAGACAATGCTTAATTAACCACAGAAATATGAAAATGCGCAAAAGAAATTGAGGCAGGCCCAAAAATGTAGTTGTATTTGTTTTGTAAAAAAGCATTTTCTTTAAATATCACCACATGAACTGGCTTTATCCCCCTTGGTATTCAATGTTCTGTGAGCAGATATCTTAATAAGTATATGCCATTCTGCAGTGGACGCACACAGGAACTCAGAACTCAATACACCCCAAAAAATCAAAATAGAACTATTAAGAGAAGCAAGTACTCTGAGACAAGCTGAGACACACCCACAAAAATCCGCGTATAAAAATCAGTTCTTTCAATAGAGCTATCACATTCAGCCCGCGTGCAGCCCCTTCCCCTAGTCCATCTAACAGTGAGAGGAGTGTGACCTCCAAGTCGTCGCGCCCGGAAACTATATAGTGCTGTGCCGTCACAGAATCCTGCCGGTCTCTGATTGGCTTCATTCTGCCCACATGTCATGCAGGCTATGCCCCATCTCCCTCCCAAGTGATTTGCCCCATGTAACGCCTTGTGTCGCAGCCATTTTATCAATCAAGAAGCACATTCGTTTCACCCGAAGTACCCAAAATTCGACTTCGTTTCAAGAACCGAATTTCCTGAAATTCCTGAAACGAAATCCACTTCGTTAGAATCAATTTCGCCTCATCTCCTAAATCACTACAAAGAAGGACAAGGCTTATTTTATCAGTTTAAATCCGATTTTGGAAGTTAGGGATGAAGAAAAATCACTGCAATTCGTGTAGTAGCATTTTTAAATTTCTTAATTTTAACATGGCATCACCCTGCAGTTACTTGACGAAGTTTATACTACACTGTGTCAAGACGATTATGGCATACTCAATTTATGTATAGGTTTTCTTTGAAGTCATACATAACATGTATACTCTAGTATACATTTAAGCATAGTGTTGAGCGATTACGTTGCCATCGACATCGGTCTATGGTCGACATAGACCCATCATCGACAGGATATGTCGATAGTCAAAATTGATTATGATCGAAGACCATTAAAGTCTATGGGAGAGCAACAACATCTTCACATCTTACACCCTAACACAGTGCTGGAGAACATCTGGAATTAAACATCCACAACAGTCAAATGATACGTGCTACATCTTAGGAAACACACTTAGGTTATACACAAAGCCTGACAGAAAGAAAATCACACACCATTCACATATCCCTTCCTATGCACCACAGCATAGAGCCTTAAACACTGTCATGACCTCACAAAGCTAAAAAGATGCCAGAAGTCAGATCATGATTCTATGAAACGCATCATTGTACATGAACTGGACATAGAATTATCCCGTCCTGGAACGCAGAGTCAATGAGCCCCAAACCTGCATGACCCCTCACATATAAAAAAGTGTGCCAGAAAAAGGATCTATTCAACCACCATTTTTAGTTGAAACTGGACTATTAAAATCATATCTTACCAGTACCGCAGTATTTACCTATAAAGCTGTCTGACCCACAGATTAAAAATTGCTGGGAATAAGGAGTCCCTTTCAAACCTCCCATTATTACAGCTTTCACTGGACATTGGACCATACCCCTGTCCGTCCACAGCATGAGCCCCAAACACCTGCATGACCTCCCATATTAAAAAGTGCCAGAAAAGAGGAGTCTCTAACCACCATTTTAGTTTCACTGGACAATAACTATTCTGTCCTGGGCCACAGCATGAGTCCCCTCATAACGCTTGCATGACCACCAGATTAAAAAGCATGCCGGAAAAATGGAATCTTCAACCACCAATTTTTGTTTCACTGGACATATACTGTCCGTTGTCCTGGGTAGCGCTTGCCCCTCCAGTATGCGAGTGTCGGACCAATTGAGCTTCACTTGGAAATAGCTGTATTGGATTTACGGCCCTCCCCCCCCACTTATGTTCCTCCCAGGCTTTGCACTCTTTTTCTTGAGAACACTCTCTTTTTTCCTCATTTTACTCAACGTGTCTGAGGAATCTTGTCTCTGACACTATTGTTCCACTGACTCCATGTCTCCCATACTACATGTCCGGAATAACCTCTACATCTGGCAAGTTTTTCTCTGTACACTCCTTGTACAATTACTTTCAGCAGGAAACCCTTTTTTTATACACCAGCTCTAATTTTGGTACACTAGCAAGTTTTCTTTGTAGTTTAATTTCAAGAAAAACACATTGTTAAAATAGGATGGCAAATCCACCATAGACCCATTTGTTTCTCTTTTTTTACAACAATTTTTTGAATTAATGGTTGTCTCAATACAGGGATTTTGATAGCTATTTAAAGATCTTGCAAAAACAAGTCATTTTGGCAATATTTCGTCTCCATTAACAGTGTCCTACCTATATTCCCTGTTTCTTGACAGCACTCATCACCCTTGATCCCACTCTAACAATTGTTAAGAACAAATGTCTGTTTTAGACCACAACATATTTTTTTACTAAATAGGTGCCCTTGTATTATAGCTGCATGTCCAAGCACAAATGCCCCAAAAATCGATTCAAAACATGACCCATGGAGCCACTTTTTTGACGATTATGAGAAGAACAAATTTCATGTTAGCAACATTCAAAATTCTTTTTTATAATAGGACCTTGTAGATATATCTGCATTTCAAAAGCAAAAGGCCCGCCCCAAAAATTCAAAGCGCCATGACCCTTGCAGCCACATTGGACAATTGTGAAGAACAAATGTCCTGTTAGAAAACTCAACATGTCTTTGTTTTAAAAAGGTACACTGTAGTCAATAGCTGCATATTACAAGCAAAAAGCCCCCCAAGAACACATTCAAAGCATGACCCTTGATGGCCACTTTGGACAACATTGTGACTAGAACAAATGTGTCATGTTCAGAACAACATTTTTTTTTTATAATAGGAAACCTGAAGTATTGCTGCATTTCAAAGCAGCATGACCCAAAAAAATTATAACAAACTTGACTTCTCAGCCACTGTTAAAAATTATGTGAGGCAGATAATGGCCACTTAAGAAGCCACATTTTTTTTTCCAAAGGACCATGATATTGCTGTATCATCAACAGCAACATGACCCCAAAAAAATTATAAATATACAATCCTCGTACCACACATAAAAATTGCGAGGGAGAGAAATGGCCACTTAACAAGCCACATTTCTTTTCCAAAGGGGACCATAATTATAGTCTTGTATCTCACTAGCAATCATGACCTCAAAACCATTTACAATGCGAAACTTCTACCAGATCTAAAAGTGAGTAAATGGAATACGGTGTTGTCAAGAAACCTTGGTGTCTTATTAAAAGTCTCCTCCTACCTAAATACCAGCAAACTCAACAGTTTGAAAAGAGAATCAAATGAATTGCATTAAGAAATATGAGTCATTTTAAAAAATAATTTTCAGAGGACCATATGTGTTTGTAAGAGGAATGTGCAATTAATGTACCGGTCACCACTATCTGGATGACCCTCGGCAATTGGGGGGCCACAACATCAACAGAGATCCAACCTGATTCAATCTTGATGAAATCAAACGATCCACATTATCTGTGGACAAGCCGGCATGCGTTTGGTCTGTAATGACTCCTCCAGCTGTGTCTGAAGGTCCGCTCAGACTATGACCGCTGCTGCTGGGCAGGACAACACCTCTATGGCGATGGCGAGCGAGCTCGGGCCATACCCCGTCCATTTTGGACACTCAGACCCATGAAGTCATTGGGCCCAGAACTATCATACAAAACCAATCGGTGTAGAGAACACAATACACGTACCGTGCACTCATGATCTTAACTGATCTCTCTGCTAGAGTTTGATTGTGCCCTGCATTTGCATGCGTAGGTGATGGTAAAATAAAGTATTGCCAGAGGTCACCATTAAGGCTTCTGCCACCTTTTGCCTGACTGCTGCCGCTACGGCTACCTTGGCAACTCTACTGCGTCACGTCGCTGATGTTGTCCACCGTGACATTTGGGGCAACGTGAAGCAGAAGCAACAGTATGTCTCCAGTTATCCAACATCTAGCAAGGTCTCCATTCCTTCATTTTACTCCTCTATTTGGGTGGGTGGAAGGAAAGTCCTATGAGTTTTGTTTTGTATCCGGGATCCAGGAGGTGAGGCTCACTCCAGTAACTGTTTTCAATTTGATGGCCTAATGCGAGGATCATGTGGAGGAAATGGAGCATCCAAGCACTCATGTTACAGAGACAGACGGAGCCTTATGATTTCCCAAAGCCTCTGGTACGAGGGGCACTAGCAACTGATCTTCCTCTTCTTCCTCCTCCGCCTCAAATTCGCGCCAACCTCTTTCCAGCAGGGACGTCGGTAACGTCCGTGTCTAGGAATACCTTCCTCCTCCTCTCCCTGCCTCCGTGCACTAGCTTCCAACACAGCCCGATCTTGTGCCCTGAGTATGATGCACCCTGAGAGCTGAATGCGCTACCTAGCTCTAGCTCTGGACCCCGAACCACTGAGCACCTAACAATGAAGCAACCGAGGAAATTATGTGAAACTGTCGGGCCTTGTGGATTTGACGGCAGAAAGGACTCCGTGTACGCCCTAGTGTCCGTCTCCTCCCTCCTCGCTGGCGGTACCTGTTTGTTTCAAGACTGTCCAACTATCGTTCCAGAACTAAGGTCATCCACCAATGCCATGCTAGACACAAGGGCATTGAGTTATCCTCCACCACCATTTTGTTGGCTTCTTCAAAACTGGGCAAGGAATCGGTGAGCAGAGCTCTTTCACCTGCCTCCACTTGTCGGTGGCTCAACACCCCGAGGTCCGCACCCTAGCATTGTCAGGTCCATGTGTCACTTCGTACTGCAATAATGGCATTGCGCGCTGTCATGTCACAAATCGCTGGAGCATTGGAGGTGGAATTCCTAGCGTGTTGCCACGTCAACAATGAGACACGAGTTGACGGGGAGGCTAGTCGACCGCTGCATCGCATCCATGGCGTGGACTGAGCAGGGTGCGTAACGGCGGGAAGTGGCCGAAACTTAGACTATTCGAGCCTTCCTCAGCAGGCAGTCCAACCCGGGTAGCTCTTTAGAAATTTCCGGATCTACAAGGTTTCATGACTGTGCCAGGCAAGGGAAGTGCTTCCACCTACCGATCTTAAGGGAGCCAGCAGATTTCCGCCCGTTATCACCACATCCACTCTTGCCTGGCACAAGGTTTCGTGTCACCCAGGGAGCGCTCGGTCTCGTGGGAGAGCTGTCCACAGCTCCTGACCTATGTTGTGTGGCACGGTCACCAAGACAGAATCTCAATTTTCCAACATGGCTCTGGTTTCGTCTCTGGGCACTTGAATGCCACCAGAGGACCTTGGGGGAAAAACCCTCACCATCTTCTGCGGATTTGAAGAGCGAGCACCGGCCCTGAGAGCCACTGTCACCCCCAGGGACATCCACCCACTCACCCGTGAGCTTTCACAGAGATAAAGCGGCCTTAGCCGAGCTTACTAGTCCATGTGTCGGTGGTCAGATGGACTTTTCCGGCCCCAAGATGCAGACAACGCGCTTGAAATTTTAGTTGACCCGTGGCTAGTGCCAGTGCAGGGACGCTTTTCTGGCAAAGAATGCCAGCTCTGTACCTGGTATTAGTGGGGCAGGCAAGGGCCATGACATGGCGGAACCCCATCTGTGCCACACAGACGGAAAGCCAACCATTTTCACTAGGCCCAAAAGCCTGGCAATGCCGACCATTCAGGCTTTTTTATGCTTTGGGTTAAAGTGTTTCTTCTGCACCCAAACCGGAAGACAGAAGGTTGGCTGCTACGACATGCCGCTGTAACGGCATGCACTGTGTGTGCGTCAAAAACTGTGAAGGAGAAGGGGATAGCGCATTGGTTCTCTTGGTGGTGCTGTGGTACCTCGGGCGATGTGGAGGCTGAAAGCGGAGGCTGATCCTGATCGTGACTCTGAGAGATATGGGCTAGCTACCGATTTAGGAACGCATGGTGGTGGAGTCGGCAGGGCGGATACAGAGGGTGTATGACAGTGGTTTGGAGGCCCCGGCGTCTTTCTGGCTTTTTTGGCCAAGTGTTGCCTCCATTTCAACTCATATTCGCTGCATGTGCACTAGACATTGTTGGTGGTGGTTACACCACCTAAGCGTTCATTGCCCTCTACTTATGCGTTATACGGCCACAAGGCGGCATATGACATCGCTGTGTGAATCATACTTTGCTCAAAGAAGGCCCAGGCATTTAAAGGTCTGACCCTTTTTGACGCCGATAAGCGAGGGAGCGGGGTTTGCGCTGACCGTGGCTGGCGGAATCATATCAGCGGACTTCTGCGACCTGCTCCTCTCCCTTTTTGAGGCTCGGAACTCCGTACTTGACACATACCCTCCATCGTATTCCCACTCGTCCAGTGGAAATGTAAGCGCAACGCAAGCCAACTTCTGCTGAAAAGACCACGTTGGATCCGCAATTTCGTCATCATCATCATCAACACTGGTGACTCTCGTTATGACATTTGCATTCCAGGAGCTGCGGGCTACAAGCAAGACTAGGACTGCCAAGGCGTTATGCCCGACCGCCACAGGATTTTCTTGCCGATTGACGACCCTTTACCTTCTCCCCTCTAGAATTGGCATCAGTACTGGGCGTCATAGCATAAAAAATCATCCTCTTTGGCCTCCTTGATTTACATTTTAACATGCCACTTTCATGTCACCCCCCCCTAACTGCTCTCTCTCTATTACTGTGTCATCAAATAGTGACAATCAGAAAAGATGGAGAATACACCACCATACAGTGGAGCCTTGGTTGTTACACACGAAGTTGCATCAATTTTGGAACGGCTTAGCACATTGATGGACGGATGCAGGTGATGTCTTGCTGACGACATTTGTGGCCGAGACAGGGAATGGACGATGAGTTAAAGACAGCTGGATGCAGGTTGCATTAACCCCCTGAAGGACAGATTGGCGACGCTGTTCGTTACTGACTTCCACTAGGGCCTCCTGACCCAGCCATGACAGGCCTGACGTTCCCTATCAACTGACGATCTCGCTTGGATGCGTGTTTGTCGCCAGCAATCTGGAAGGCTAGCACTTTCTCTTACATCACCTCACTGCTTATCCTCCCAACTCCTCATACAGCTCCTACTTCTTACCCAAACCCCTCCTCTTTCCTTATGGGCTCCACTCATTTACCACCTGAATAGTAACGACTCCATAGTACAGAAAACAAAAAATATCCAAATCCTTACATGTATCCGCCAAAAATTCCCCTACACAACAACACTCCACCACATTCACCCCAACCCATCAAATCCCCACACACAACCCCATCACAAATCACACCCACATAGCTGGAAACCCACCAGATATCAACTTACCCAAGACAACATCAATCACCAAAGCTGGCCGCTGCCTACAAGGTATGAAATAACCACTTACTCTTAAATAGTAATAAGCCTGTATAATAAAATAGTTTATTTTGGCACACCTCATATCGATTCACCATGTTGGTGGACTCACAACAATGCATGTATTCAAATTCACATGCAAAGTAGGATCTATAACAACAGCTAGACCTGCGCCAAAGTGAAAAAAACACGTATATCTGAAATTTATTTCGGATAAAACAAGTAATTATTTTGGGCACCTTTTCATATTCACCTGTGTGTGACTATCAAAATTGCAGTATTCACAACTATTAAGTCCCATGGTATGCACTCCAATGAACCAAGTAGTTTATGTGAGTGCGCCAAAGTCATAAAAACACTGATCTGTAATACCCGTCGTAGTCACGGATAATGACCCAGTTTATTATATTAGGTCCAGACCTATCAATTCACCTGTGGTAAACTACCACAAATAGTGGATTCCAAATATTAAATCGCAAGCCGCTATGTCTCAAACAACAACTAATCTGGAACTGTGCAAAAGTTTCTAAAAACACGTATCAGGCAAATGAACTATCGTCACCACCCCTTACAAAAAATTCCCCCACACTCCCAACCCAATATGCACTCCACCCCCCCAACTCATTTCCCATCCCCACAACCCGCAGCATTCTCAGTAGTGCCCTAAACAATACAAAAACTGTTACTGGCACAACATTATCCATAAAACAATTATCAATCAAAAGTAAACCAAACACAACCGGCTGAAAAAATATGGCACCTATCAATACACCTGTTGAAACCTACATCGTAATTTGCTAGGGTACACATTCAAATGGGGGGGGGGGGGGGGGGGGGGGATTGGGTTCTAAACAGACACCATGGTTCGCTGCTCTAAACCACAACACACATCTGCGTCATGGCAAATAATGCCCAAAACATCTACGTGATCTGTCAAACTGTAATCCGGATACACATCAATACCTCTGCAAACTATTTTTGGCTACCTAATCCACCATCCTGTCGCAGACACTCCCCCAATTTGTTCTACGACCTAATAAATATAACTCACTGCAGGTACAAAACAACAAAGGATGCAAACATTGTCCAAAATGAAAAACTTAATCACCTGTCTCAAATTTATAACAGAAAAAATAAAGTCGTGTGATGTCGATTGGCACCTAACAAAGCAGACCATCAGTTACTATAAAAGGATGTGTTTCCTAATAAAACTATTCAGGCTGCCTCAGATTCCAGCGAAATCACTTTTCAACATAGAAAAATGTTAATAATCAACATCTCAAGCAGTTGCAACATGTCTAACAACTCAGTCTTTGGTGCAACCATTATCACACGTTTTTTTTTTCATACGAGCTTGGACACTGTGTTCTCCCCACGAGGTGGGCCTCCCCTCCGCTTCCCTCTCCGTGCACTCTTAACAGCGGTACACATGCTCACTTTATAATGTTTTCCCTCTACCATCTAAATACACATACCAATATGCTTTTCCAATCTCTATATCTAAGCTAAGTTATGTAAAGATCACTCAGCTATAACCAGTAAGCCTTTCCATCTGGACAAGACAAATAGATTAATTTCGCTGAGCATTTTGGACACAAGCAGAGCGCACTCCTACTGTCTCTGAGACTGGGCTGCAACAGTAGTACTACACAGGAGGCTGGCAACATGGAATAGGGCTGTTCTATGTAAAACTGAGGTCATGTGATTTTCTATCCAGCCAATCGCAACCATACTACAAACCCAGTCATGATGTAGCTACACTCCTAACTATCCTCACCCTTGCTCTATTTCCTGTAAGCTGTAGTTGCCTAGCCGCCAAAATGACAGAAGCGACTCGAAAATGGCGCGAAAATTTAATAGATGATTCACGCTCAGATTTTCAACCATAAAATATCCCAAGAACTAACACATTCATTTATGATCAATCCTAAAAACTGCTTGCCTCCGATTATTCAAATTATGTCGAAAAAAATTCGCTCAACACTAAAATAAGTATACCAATAGCTCGACTGTAAGGGCTATTTTTTGTGCAAATGACTTGACTTATCTATGGGTATACCCGAGGGCAGTTTATGTGATACTTTTTATCACTATTTTACCTATTTTAAGTACTGCTGGACTGAACTATTCTGTGATTTTATATATTTGCAGCGTTCTACTGTCGTTGGTCACTATACCCAGATACATGATTACAATCATTTCAGTTTTTTGAATCTTTATTGGGTGCATCATTGTGTTCTTCAACACTGGTGAAAGTGGGTAGTGTACCGTGTACTTTTATTTTTATTTATTCATGTCTTGGATTCCTATTATTTTCATTTTATTGTTTTACTTTTTTACCTTCTATTCACTTTTCCTCATAGGGGAGATATATCATGAGCCTCCAGATCAACTGATACAATAGAGAACAATCATAGGAGCATAATTGTTCTGTATTGGACTCTATGGGCACTGTCATCACCATGCCCGGCCATGCCCCCAAGCATTGTCGTGGGTACATGACTGGTACAAATTCCACAGGCAGCTCCCTCAGAACAGACGGAAGACAGTAGCGGCACGATTGAAAGACAGAAGGAGATCCCTGTAATATTGAAGCCCAAAAAACAGTGGTGGAACTGCATTCTTCCTCCTCCCTCCCATCTATTCCACGCGTGCCAATGCTACAAAAAAACGCAAAGGAACGACCTGTGCACACTCCAAACAATACACCTACACCACTAGATACAATCCAATGATTACCAACTGATGAATCCAAAATGAGAGTGAACTTCTGAAAGGTTTTCTCAATCTGTTCTGGTACTTTTGGGACTTTCGCAGATATGCCCACAACATTGGTCCCCACCAAAAACGCGTTCCTAAAAGCCTAGAATACGAGTGCACCCTCATTGTATGACACATAGCAGCTTTATCTATACACACCACAAATAAGGTATTGCCGGACTTGGATAGTAATTGCGTCAACTAAAAATTCTTGGGGTGCTTACTTTCCAAGATTCTTATGCAAAAAATTAAACATTTCATCACATAAAAATTGTTGAAAAAAAATAAATATAATTTTTTTTCCACTTACGCTGCCTTAACTATGATAAAAAATTATGTGAAACATTTGTGGCGGTATCAATATACTCACTATACCCCATGTGATATATTCCTTAAGTGGGTGTATAGTTCTATTCCACATTTATTATTGGGATTACCTTTCAATTTGGGGTAGTATTCTAATTAAATGACGGATGTTATCTTTCATTATATGTTCTTCAGAATAAGGGGACAGTATGAAAACAAGCAACTTTCTACTATTGATGTCATTTACTAAAGCTGTCTTGTTCTCACAGTGTCTCCTTATCTGTGTTTTTTATCTTACCACATGCATATCCAGTATGTGTAGTCGCATCCCTCCTGCAACCCATCCCCTTGCAATTCACTACTGAGAGCTTCCATCTAACATTCTGTACAGCCCCAGGGTCACTGATTCCTCTGAGACTGTGTTCTGAATCTTACATGAGTTCGCGGGCCGAGTAGCATTCATTCTGTCTCCACACTCTAGCCAGAAATCAGACTGCATGCAGATTGTCCAATGAGAAAACTTATTGCAGATTTTTGTCCCTGTTGCCTAACCTCCACAGCATAGACGCAGATCATGATGCCGTTCTAGAAAGCTGTAATACATTCTCCAGGCTTGTGAGAGCATCAGATGCTCAGAATTAGATTGAACTGCAGCCTGTGGTAAGTATACAGCTCTTATAAATACACGACATGCATATGAGAGAGACACAGTGAATGTGGACTCAGAGGGGAGGGTGGAGGAGGGGTGGGAGTCTAGGCCAGTATGAAGGGGGGATGATTCATCCACTGGGAGGGGAAGAAACTGCCCCTGCATTCACAGATGCTGGAGAAGCATAAGAGTCAATGTTGACACATATCAGCCGAAGTAAGGTCCACGCAGATACATCCCCTTACAAATTTTAGCACTTTAGGGTAGATTCCACACAGTACCTTGAAAAGAGGTGGCTCTAACATGGTTTATAATGAATATGAGACCCCATATGTCCGTATGATGCTCCTCTCCTACCTGAGGCTAGTGGAATGAGTATAAGTAGCTATCAATATGGCCACCTCATGCGATACAATCACCCAGAAAATGGCAGAATTCTGGGGAATAACATATATTAAGTCTTGGCCACATTCCCCTTCGCATCACTATCACCGTGTTTCTATGAATAATGGATAATAACTGAAAATTTGCAAGAAAAGAAAATCAGAACTGAAGAGCTCAAAAGTCTGGTTTTAAAGTGGAAACTGCATTAGAGAAGTAGGGGGCCCCCCCCCCCCCCTCATGTCATGCAAAACATGTGGTACGTGCAAACACACTACTACTGATGCCCAGAGCAACCAATCAGAGCTTCCCTTTCATTTTTCAGAGCACTATATGAAATGAAACGGGGACTCTGATTGGATGTTATGGGCAACAACTTCATAGTTCAAGACCTAGACGAGTTTTTATGCATGAGGATCCCTACATTAGTTTTTATGAAAAACAGGGACTGGACAAGTTTTTGTTCCTTGTAATACAATGGCGCCACAAGTGAATGTAGTTTAAAGTCATGACTGCATACATGCATTTATTTACTATATTAATACAGTGATATTTTTCAAAGTGTCTGACTAAAAAACAAATTAGGGAGGAACATATAATGAAAAACTGTCCTAGGGTAATAAAGACTTTTCATTGTTTGCCCATATGCAAACCAATCCAAGCTCCCCTTCTCATTTTTCAAACAGATGCGCTAACAAATATTGACACAGGAAGTCTGATTGCGAATGCTACACATGGGGACAACAAAAAAAGACTTACGACCACCCTAGACATTCTATATATCCAGTGCCCCCTTAATGGATGTGATATTGCATGAACTACACAAGTCTACCAAAAATTACCAAAAAAGTAGCGATATCAAAGATTAGATATATCACAGAATTATTTATATTTATTAAAAGCTTTGCAACAAAAGAATTAAAAAATTCAAGGAATCTTAAATTTGGTGCTAAAACCTGAATCCAAGCAGAAGCTTACACACAAAAACAATGTTGAAAATAGATCAATGTGTGAAAAGTTCATATACAGTGTAAGCCAAATAAGCAGGTAGGCTTCCCGGAATACATCGAAGTAACGAACGAAGAAAACAACTCCAACACCAGCCAACCAAAAGTATTGTTTACTGAACTCGCCAGAAAAGTATATTCATCAAATTCCTCAAAAGCACATGTACAAAGGTGTGATTAAGGCCCCTGTGCTACACAGCGTGCCGCCACCAGATACCCAATATATTTACCTACCCATGGGCTTTGGAAAGGCCAAGCACCCTTTACCTTTAATACCTTACAAGACAGGAACAATTGTACGTGGTGCAGTTTAAAGGCCCGCTCGCGATGTAGCACAGCAACTTGCAACCTAACTAGCTCTACCCGCTATTCCCAGAAGATATATATAACAAACAGATTAATACATGCAAACTGGTTGCAATAGTAACAGTACTATGACAAGCTCTCTCCAATGCTCCAAAAAAAGAACCGCACTTGAAACAACACTTACGGCTTGGACCAAATGTGCCCTAACTAGGCTAACTACAGGTCTGGAAATAGTTCTAGGTTAGTTGGCGTTCACGTTTTCTACCCGGGTCTACCTTAAGATCGCTGACCGTCACTGCTCTGAGATGAGGGTCCGTGCCTTTGGAGTCAGATATCCAAGGGGTAATACTTTCTCTGTCTTGGACCCTGCGAGTGCCAATCTTTACGTGTTTTCCCTTGCAACAGCTTTAAATGCGCCAGCTGAACTTTTCTTCTGTCAGGATTTGATACAGTTCAGGGGACTCACAGAATCGGAGAACTAAGAGAACTTACTCAGATTTCTCCTTGCGGGCCCCCCGCCCCATCCTCTTTCTTTAAGGGTTGCCCCCTGGCAAGGGTTTTTGGGTGGTTGCAAGTGGTTTTCGAATTTGAAAAACCCGTTGTAAAACCGGCTGAAAAATTTTTTAAAAACGGCTCTATCAAAAAAACCCGTGCGTGGTCCACACCACAGGGTTTTCCGCCAAGTGGGTTTTTCCCAATGTAGGGAAAAAAAAAAAAAAACTTTGGGCATGTTATTCTTACGCCCTTTTTTCAGGGGGAAATATGAATTCTAAATGTGAGGGGGGGGGCTTTTCTCTGCAAACATGGAGAAAAGCCACCCCCAGCGGCTGGTGCACGGCCACAAAATAGAGCAAACACCAGTCAGATATTCCGACCGGTATTTGCTCTATGCCGTGGGGATGAACCCTAATATGGCTGCTGCTCCCTCGTGCCTCTCTGTCACATGACATGCCTTAGTCTCTATTATGCATAAATTAGATTTAGAAAAAAGTGATTTGTGGCCAAAAGCAGAAAAATAGGATAGTTTGCAATCATCAATTACACATAGGATTTTACTGGGTGAACACAATGAGGCTGTTCCACCATCCCACATACAAAATTCTCAAAATAGCGGGGGGGGGGGGGGGAAAAAGGGGTAGGGGTAACTAAGTGTACACCCTCACATTTTTGTAAATATTGTATAATATTTTTTCATGAGATAACATGAAGATATGAAAATTTGATTACATGTGTAACAAGTAGTCAGTGTACACCTTATATAACAAATGTTAATTTTGTGTTCCCCCACAATAAATCAACAAACAGCCATCAATGTCTAAAGTGCTGGCAACAAAAGTGAGTACACCCCTAAGTAAGCATGGATAAATTGTACCCAATTTGCCAATTTCCCATGTGACTTGTTAGTGTTATAAGTGTCAAGGTCGTAAAGCGACAATGGATTTCCTGTTCCCACTCCGGTACTCCAAATCAGGTCTAAAGTGCACGGGACGGCCAATGAAGAAAGAGCAGCCACGTTGTTCCGATTAATCTTATCCATGCACTACCTTCTTTATTCAGGGCGGGGAGGGTACACATATTTCAAGAGTAGAATAAAAAAGGGAGCGTGGGCGCTGCGCAGTGGGACAGTCCATAGAGGGAGTTTGAAGCCCAAATTCTCTATGGTTCAAAGTCGTTGCCAGTCAGATGTAACAAGCCAGTGCTTCTTGGGACATGTAGTCGAAATCAAGTTGCATGTTGGCAGGATATACTCGTGGAATCGCGGGCATCTTTGAAATCGCCTCTATTCTGCACAGTCATCGTCATCAAATGGATAGATGGATATCTGTATGATCTTATATAAGAGGAAAAGCTTGGGTATTTTCTTATAAACAAACTTTAGCTTATTGGAAACAACACATGTACATCATATTAGCATTAACCATCACATTCCCCCATAAAATGCCAAGCTTCCCTTATTACTCCAAACTTAATTTACATCTGGATTTAGCCAGTTGGAGATGCTCACTCGTGGGGGAATGGGTTGGGTATTTCTCTCTGCGGAGTTCGAGAGGAGCCATTTCTATCAACAACTATCTGTCTTTACTCTTACTAACCTACCTTTCGATGTAGTGGTATCCCATTCGGACCCTAAATTAATTGATTCATTCTGTGTTTGGCTCTTAGGTCCACAAAATATGGTGCTCCCTCTTGCTCTCTCCCTGAATCCTACCACAACACGCAAGGATATACAAGAGCATCATCTAGTGGGTCGGGGTCCCTTTTATAGTGAGAGGCATGGATCCAGGTTGGACTCTTCCTTCTAGTTTGACGCAGTCGGGGGTGATCGAAAACCACTGTGAATGGGACCTTTCAAATCTGGGTTCTAGGCAATTTCTTCTGTTGTGCCCTTTTCACATTCACTCGATCTCCTGGTTTTTGAAGTCGTGTTACAATTTCAATGTAGATTCTGAGAGAAGCAGAACTGCAGCCATGCAAAAATTAGTAAACTCTATTGGACAATTCAATCCACAAATTGAACAGTTTTATCAGTACTCTCACTCAACTTCCTGCTCCTAATTTCAAAAACTGGTGGGGGGGGTTTTACCAAACAGGAATTCTCAAACGGGGGGTTGTCAGGACATGTGTTTCCCTGTGGAGTGTGTCTGGTTATGGTACACGAACAATTGGGAGAAGTTTTCTGTCCAAGGTAATGGGGAATCACTGGGTACATTTTCAAGGGTTTGTTCTTCAGTGTACCATTCATTCTCTCTCACCTTCGCAGAGCTTTGGGGACTCGGTACGGCGTGTGGGATGACCAAATCTACCCCTAACATGTTCCATAATTTCTAGGAAAAACAAAACGGAGGAAGAGATGTGGACCTGGTCTGACTCGATCACTGAGGGATTACAATCGACAAGCTATTTCAGTAATCAACCTCTTTGCCGTTACTTTGGAGGTCATGTTGGTCACTGGGTATGCTTCTGGCCATCCTGAAAACATGTCCACTGCCACTAAGACATATTCGTATTTTCCACTCTTTGGCATCTGGATGTGGTCCACTTGGATCCTTTGGAAGGGATATTCTGGCTTCGCCAAGTGCTGCATGGGAACTTGAGCTGTAGGGGATGGGTTGCAGGTGGCACAGACTGAACAGGCTTGATTGTAGGCTGCAATCATGGAGCTGATACCTGGGGCATAGTACAGCTTCTGCACATAGGCCAATGCTTGGTTCTTTCCTCTGTGAGTGGGCCCATGCCGCAATAGCAGGGTACATTCGCCTAGGGAGGCAAACAAGTCCATTGTATTTCCATAGGTTTCCCTGCACAGTAGCTCCTTCCCTTTTCCATTGCTGTTTCTCCTTGGCAGGGGCCAGGTGTTGTTCTTCAACCAACCGGTCTCGTGGTGCCATTCCTGGTTTCCAGTCTTCAGCCGGTGTGGTCAGTTCCTGATCCTTGATAAACCTCTTCTTCTGAGCTCTGGTGATTGCCATAATGGGAGTAGCTTCCTGATCCAGCCACTTGGATGACACGGCGCCTAGGGCCGCTGTCTTGGCTGCTTGGTCTGCGGTATGGTTCCCCCTGGCTTCCCTGCTTTTCGCTTTACCGTGAGCCTTGACTTTCAGGACTGCTACCTTGGTTGGCAGTTCAAGGGCTGACAGTAGGGACTTGATTTGCACTGCATGCTTCACAGGGGTTCCTGCTGCTGTGATGAATCCTCTATTCTTCCAGATTAGTCCAAAATCGTGGGCAATGCCGTAGGCATATCTGGAGTCAGTCCATATGTTCGCAGTCTTGCCTTCAGCCATTTTGCAGGCCTCTTCCAGAGCTTGTAGTTCTGCAACTTGAGCTGAGAAGTGCGGGGGCAGTGCTTCTGCCATGAGGATTTCATCTTCTGTGGTTATTGCAAATCCTGTATGAAAAGTCTCGTCTTCAGTAGCATATCTTGAACCATCTGTCCACAGGTTGAGATCCGCTTGGGGAATTTCTTCAGTCACCACTGTGGCTGGTGATGTGATTTCTTCTGCCAGTAGTTCAAGGCAATCATGGTCTATGATCTTTCCTTCCTTGTCATCATCATCATCATCCCCCCTGCGTCGTGGAAGAAGAGTGGCTGGGTGAGGGCAGCAGTAAAGAGCACTGTAAGCGTAGATGGCGCTGATGAGTCATATGCTTCGGCAAGGTCTGCTGTAGGACTGCAGCAAGGTCATGGGGGGCCTGAATAATTACATCATGTCCCAGGACGATGTCTGCGGTCTTATCCAGTAAAATCTGTGCGGCGTGTACAGCCTTCAAGCAGTTGGGCGCTGTACGAGCAACTGGATCCAGACGTGCTGAATAGTATCCCAAGGGGCGTTGTTTCCCAGCATGGTCTTGAGTGAGGACTCCAGAGGCGTGTCCACCTGACTCTGAAACAAATAGATTGAAACGCTGGTTGTAGTCTGGAAGGCCAAGGGCTGAGTTTTGATATAGATGCCAGTAGAGCCTCAAAGCATGCTTCCTCGTTGTGTGTAGACTTCGGGTTTGGGGGCGGCTTCGAAACTTTGCCTCCGGTTTTAAATGCGGTAAGTAGGTGATTAGACTCAAAAATGACTGAGTTGGTCTGAATTTCTCTGGTTAACTGAGGTTGGTTTGGCAAGGACACGGTCTTCTGTCAGATGTTCTAGTTCCTGAGACCAATACAATGACCTAGGAAGATAACCTTTCGCTTGACACCACTTGTAGTTTAATCTTGAGACACCTTGCAGTTGCATGGGTTCCATTAGGGACATCATAACTGCAAGATAAGGCCTTAAGGCACCAGCGGTACGCTATCCCATCATTCAGGATGCCGTGGTCACAACAGGTCTAATTCCATGCCTTTTGGAGTATACTGTATTTGTGCCCTTCATGAAGCTGCAGAAGTCCGCTCCAAGTAGATTCAAGGGCAGGTGTCTGATATAGAAACAGGATCATCAAGTCAGGTGAAGGACCAGCATTAATTGGCACGGTGAGAGGCGGACTTATGTATGCGACCCTTTACCCCAATATCAGCTAAGTATGTCAGAGGAGAATTGGACCACAGGGGGAATGGCCACTTCAGTGAGGTGCATTTATAGTATTAGATATGCAGTTGTAACACATTCTAGAGATGGGGTATCCATAGATAACAGCTGAAACCGAGGTGTGAGATGGAGCGTTTGCTGCGCACTACTGTCCTCTCTGGGGTGGACCCTGCTGGCCAAGCGCTAAGAGCAATTCCAGATGGCTGATCGAAGGATCTCTATATTCTTATCTGGGTTCTTGCTGTCTTATACGGGGGCCTACGGTGTGTATTTGGTCTTCACATGGCACACTTCCCCTGTCCTGTAACCACTGCAGAGCCCTGGTTCTAAGATTCCCTTGTTTTATATGAATCAGGCACATTCCACCTGGACAGAGCTCACCGCCTTCCTAATGAGCTTCGCTGCCAATCCTCAGCGTTAGGGTTAACGCTTTGTTTGCTTGGAACTCACAGATATCGCTCCTACTTTGTGGGTGAGGATGTCTCCATGACCCACAGTGAACAGAACATGTCACTTTGGGGGGTATTGAACTCTGGGACACTCGGAGTTCCCAAATGTTCCAATTGTTCATATCTGTCTTATTGTTGGGGGACTGGTATTACTTGTCCACTGCAAAAGAAAAACCTACGGGGTTGAGAGAACACCTTGATTTGGGGAGACAGTCCACTGTCCAGGTGCCACCTGTACGAAAGAGTTAAGGGGCGGAACACTGCTGCAGCCCTGAACTCCCTGAGCGGATGAATCCAGTCCCTCTCACCTGTATGGGGTGTGATATCGGGGCGGCTTCGGTCCTTCCCAGGGCTGAGTTGTGCCCGTGAGGGCGTCTCATTTCCACTATACTGATCCTAGGACGAAACACTGCGGCCGGGGGTGAGGGGCGGGTCTGTGCTCTGGGTGGGTGGGGGCACGGTCAGGGACGTTAGAGGTAGTGCACCTGATATCACTCTCTGGCTAGGTGGGGGCGGGGTGGGACCCTGATAGCACTGCCGCCTGGGAAGTGACTTAGAGGATATAGGGGCCGGGACATGGGTGGTTCAGGCATGTAACGCCCTCATGGGGGGTTCTTCGGGCAGCACCAACCGACTCTACAAGTTTTACCAGTCCAGGTTTTGTTCTTTACATACTTCACAGGTCCACCTTCGGACCCATTACGGGCGCCATTATAGGGCGGTGGCGCAGGACAGGCGGGCCATCTTGAACTCACAACTCTCAGGGGACATTTCATGTAACCGTACAACTTTTCAGCCGGCTCTCAGAAACTCCAGTACCCTCAACTTCACATGCAACGAGTTCTTTCTGCAGTCCCTTGCCAACTCAGTCCAAATGAGGCCTGTGCCATGTCTAAACCATCACCTTGTCACACTCAACTTGCCTCGATATCTTCTATGATTTCTTGTCACTTTGACGCTGGAGCCGATTCCCTCTTAGACAAACCCACCAAGTTTGTACATTATTCCTACGCATGGGATTTACTACTTCTTCCTTCTTTTCGAGCAATATTTCCCTCGCAGTCTCAGCTTCTGCTGGTAACTTATGTTCTCGTGTTAAACATTGTTGAAACATGATGATACACTTCATCTTTCCTCTGTTCCTTGTTAAATACTACACAGAGTGTGCCACACTCTGTGCCCGAGTTAACAGTCTCTCAGCTTGCGAACTCTATCAAAATAATAAAGATCCCCTAACCTACCAAAACATAGTACGTTCACCGCTGTCACTCAGTAATTACCCTACATGAGGACTGCACTCTCCCCGGTATTCAAAAACCTCCCAGAAGTTCCCCTATTGAGATAAAAACTTCTCGATCTCCGGACACGCAGGCTGCTAATCAGACCGCAGTCCTGTCCTGTATAAATAAACAGAGGAAAGAGCCTCACTATCTTCTCAAGACTGCCGAGGGATAATTTAGCAATTGCATACACGAACCATACGGGGGAACAGACTCAGTGACTTCACAGTGACTCTGCGTTTAACCAGCAGTCACTCACAATGGTTCGGGACGTGAACATGTACAAGATCCTTTTATATAACAGTAACTTTATTCTGCACCACGACAGGTCAACCAGACAACAAACTACTAACCAGACAACAAATCAAAATGGCCAACGGCAGTAGAATACATAAATATGTATCAACTTACCGTGACTCGTGAGGCTGCAGTGCCTCGATTTGATGCTGCCGGGTTTTCAACTCGCAGTCCATTTTTCGGGTCTGTGGGGTCTGGTATCTGCGTTAGTCACGTCCCCATCTGGATGTGCCAAATTGTCAAGGTCGTAAAGCGGACAATGGATTCCTGTTCCCACTCCGGTACTCCAAATCGTGTCTAAGATGCACGGCCGCGCCAATGAAAGAGAATGAGCAGACAAGTTGTTCGATTTCAATCTTATCCAAATGCACTTACCTTTTTTATTCAGGGCGGTCACCATATTTATACGAGTAGAAAAAGGGGCGTGGCGCATCCGCAGTGGGGACAGTCCATAGGAGGGTTAAGCACAAAGTTCTCTATTGGTCAAAGTCGTTGCAGCCAGATGTAACAGCCACGTGTTCTTGGGGACATGTAGTCGAATCAGTTGTTTGGCAGGATATACAAGTGAATACGGGCCATCTTGAATGCCTTCAATTCTGCTCAGTCATCGTCTCAAATGGATATATTGGATAATCTGTATGGTCTGATAAGTGGGACAAGCTTGGTCTTTTCTAATAAACAAACTTTAGCTTATTGAAACACACATGTACACATATTAGCATTAACCCTCACATTGTCATTAATGTTATTGGAGAAAATGTACTAATACATTGATTTCATTGTTCCAGCACTTGCATATGTCTGTTTATTAAGTACTTTATTTAAATGAACAAATCCATTTTATTCGTCCTACTGGGTAATGTATTTCCGGCGCGTATCCGTCGGAATTACATTGCACATACAGTTGGTGGCAATAAGTATTTGGAATAGAGATGGGCGGAATTTCTCAAAATTCGGTTTCGGTCACTTCGCCGAATTCCCCGACAAAAATAAATTCGGTCCGAATTACTTCGGGCGATAATCGCGTTAAAAAATCAGCTATTTCCAGGGGGGATCCCCGGTGGCACAGAGCCTGCAGGGTGCTGTAGAACGGGGGTTGTGCCTGTTACTTAAATATGCATGAAGGAGCTTGGTTTGGTCTTCATCACAATTTGGGTTTTAGTATGGACACGCAGATGACTGCCGCCGCTCTTAGATCGCTTCACTATAAAATTCCCTGGGCACTTAAGAGGGCAAAACTGACAAAAAAACTGAAGGGGAATGTTGCCTGATAAAGTCATGGCAGCGACAGCTGGAAAAAAAAGTGAGGCTAGGTGGCAACATTAGTGACGAGTGGGGAGGTGATGGGCAGCCACAGCAGCATGAGGTCAGACTGGTACAATGAATTTGGGGGTGGCAAAAAAAGAAATAGGCACAGAGGGGCAAAATGCCAGTGTGGAGGTTACGGCAGCACCACAGCAGCAGCATGGGGTCAGACAGTGGCAAAATGACATTCGGGGTGGCAAAAAACAGGAGAGGGCCAACAGAGTGGACAATGACACAGTGTGGAGGGCACGGAATCAGCAGATGAGGTCAGGCAGTGGCACAATGCATTTTGGAGTGGCAAAAAAGGAGTGGGCCACAGAGTGGCCAATGACAAGAGTGGAGGGGCAGGCAGCAGCAGTGAGGTCAGGCAGTGGACAATGACTTTTGGAGGGGGAAAAAATGGAGTAGGCCACAGATGGCAAAATAACAGTGTGGAGGGCCGGCGAGCAGCATGAGGTCAGGCGTGGCACAATGCATTCTGGGGGGGCAAAAACAAAAGTACCCACAGAGTGGCACAATGACACAGTGTGGGGGGCAGGCGAGCAGCATGAGGTCGGGCAGTGGCACAATGAATTTGGAGGTGGAAAAAAAACGGAGTAGGCCCAATGCCAATGAAAGGGTTGGAGGGAGGCGCAGCGCAGAGGTCGGCAGGGGACAATGCATTCTGGAGGTGGCAAAAACAGTGTAGGCCACAGGTGGCACAAGACACAGGTGGGGGGGAAGGGCAGCAGTGAGGTCGGGCAGGGGCAAAAATGACATTTGGAGGTGGCAAAAACGGATAGGCCACGATGGAAAATGCGAGATGGAGGTGACGGCGCAGAGCATGAGGTCAGAAGTGGCACAAGGGACATTTGGGGGGAGGCAAAACAGTAGGGCAAAAGGTGGCACAAGGAAAAGGGTGGAGTGGGTGGCCGGGCTTGAGGTCAAAATGGAAAAATGCCGGATTGTGGCATAGGCGGGGGCGGCTCAGAATAGTGGCTGAGGAGGTAGTTTGAACCCAGACTCATTTTTAAAAATTTTTGGTGAGGGTCATGGTGATGTAATCTGAGCCTAAGACATTGGTGTGTGGGAAAACCTGGGGGATCCACCCTATTATCTTGACAAAAGGGCAGTGTTCCAATTTCCCGTGGACAAGAGGTTCTCCTTGGGGGGAACATGCCCCGCCCCCACTGAACACCCCCTTTGATGCCACATCTGGGCCGGAAAAAGGGCGCTTATCCACTGCAAAAAACGGCAAATTGGGCCACACATCCGTTTGGCTGCCGTGTTTCCCGGGTCTTCTAATGGGGTGGCGGTGCTGTCCAAGTAGGCCACCACCCGTTGGTTCAGGGGTGTCCGGTCCTGTGTGCTGGGGACTCCCTCCTCATAGGTGGGTGAAGAAGCGTCTTTAGTGACTCCAGACTTGGTTTTGCTGATGGGGCTGGTATGCCTACCCCCGCCCCTACCCCCCGAGCCCGGCGTAGTACGTGAGCGCTGAGGAAACCCCCTGGTCAGACCCGTCAAAGGAGGGGGCGATTTCCCACATAGGAAGCGGCCAAATGATTTGGGGATTTCCCTATAGTATTTGAGTTTGTCCCCCCTCTCAGTAGTGGGAAAAAGGCTCCCCTTTTTGGGCCCCGGGGAATGGGGGGGGACTATTCGCCGTCATAGGGGTCAGGGGAAATCAGCTGTGCGGGCCATCTCACAGTACTCCCAGGGGCTCCTGCCGCCATCTCCATGTATACTGCCACGGTGCTTTTCGGGTATCTGCCTCTCTTCCTCATCTCCATCTACCTCCTCAGTGCTCCTCCCTTTTTGACCTGGAGAAAATCCCTAATTTCACCCGACAAAGTTTTCTCCAATGTCCCCCTCCCCCTCCATTTCAGTCCCCAGGGATATGTGGGCCGCGAGATGTAGTTGCCCCTCTCCAGTCCCCCGCCCCGACAGATTTTTCAGCATCTGTTCCCGGACATGAAGCAGTGGAATGACGTTATTAATCCCGTAGTCCAGGCGACGGACAAATAACGTGGCCTCCTCGAATGGCCCCAAAAAAAGGGAGGTGTCACGTTTAGCGCCCGGCTGGGCATCAAAGTTAACAGGGGGGTACTCCTGTCCTCTGATCACAAAAAAGTTTAAAGGGTTTCTCTGTTCATACAGTCGGTCCAACATGTGAGGGTGGAATTCCAACGGGGGGAAAAAAAAATCGCATATCAGAGTGTGTTGGGGGAGGCCATTCTGGCTGCAATTGAGGAGGGGGGGTTTTGGCTTTGTAGGAATGGATGAAGTGCATGCACAGTTTCCTGGCCATTTTTTAGAATCTTCTGAAAATCAGGGAAGACTTA